>PCFV01000674.1:0-17364 GCA_002812785.1 Phytophthora litchii | reverse complement strand
GTGTTTGTGTTGGTAAAGACATCGATAACAAATATTTCCCTCTATAATTAAAATAATTATATTTTATAATAGGCGAGTTGACCCACAATTGACCCAAAAGTGGAGTTGATCCATTCTTGACCTGCGCCAAATTTGACCCACAATTGACCCAAAAACAGAGTTGACCCATTCTTGACCTGCGCCAAATTTGACCCAAAAAAAATCCTTCCGTTTCTACGATGCGCGGATGTAAAACGTCAGTGTCACCAACTTTGGTGACATCAACAGGGAAAGCTTTGCGTCCTTTTCGTCTGATCAGAAGAGGAATTTGAAAGCTGAGTTCGACTTTACTTTCTGGTGCGACGACTCCGATGACTCGGACGATGAGTCTCAGTCGTCAGCCCGTTCCTATGAATCCGACCATCATTTCTGTTCGTGCAAGTCGACAATGCGTTCTTGTATCTTCATCCATGGCATGGGTATTGATAAAGAGGAACCTACGAACATTGACTCGTTTGGTTACTATTGGGGAAATATGACCGACCATGCACCATGTTGTTCATCAATAAAGTACGCAGTGCTCGACACAGTGAACAATTCGTGGACCAACGACACGCAGCAGCACAAAGTGTGCAATAGAGCTCTCGCTGTGAGCGAATCCAGCACGGAGACGGTAATAAAAGACACAATCGTTGTCACCCACTCGATGGGGAATCTGATGCTGGCTGGAGCGATCGCTTCTGGAAAGTGTAGTTTGGATTCGAGTTCGGCGTGGATCGGACTAGCAGGGCCAATGAAAGGAAGCATGGGGTCCGACTTCGTTCAGGCTTCTTGTGCTGGTGAAACCTACAATCTGCTGGAGCAAGTAGCTGATATTACGGGGAAATGCCCTCCAACTACCGCTTTAGTGTCTTTGGCATACCAGGGAGAGAGATTCAGTTCAGACGAGCACAATGCAGCGTATACAGCAGCCCAAGAAGCATATACGGCGAATGTGACTGCTTTGATGTGTAGCGAAGGGTATTCGGGACTCGTGTCGAAATACCAGGCAGAGTTCTGGGTTCTTGGAGCCGCAGTCCCACATAAATCTAGTGACAACGACGGCATGGTAGAATTTGAGAGCTGCGCTGCCGGAATTCCTGCATCCCAGTTTGGTGATACTTGGCGGTCAAAATTTTACAAGACAAAGCTGAACCATTATGACAGCGAATTTTTGTATGGCGATGGGCTTCTGAGTGAAGCAAAGATGCCAGTGAAGTGGTTTGAGTGCCTCTTGTAACAGTGAAAACAGCAATTTCAGTCAGTAGACAATAAAACAATGATGAAGACCTTGTCGATAGCTACAAATGCCGAAGTATTCTTACAATTGTCGAATTTGAATCTTAGTTTTGTTCAAGGCATTTGCTTTGGGTGAAAGACGGTATTCTGCTCATTCCAAAGCGATGGAAGTTACCTGGCTTCGTATGCTATTGAGTGAAGTCGTCTGATGAGCTCAAATAAAGGCAGTTTTGCACAATAGCCCAAAGTATCATGTTTTAGCTCCCAAGCAATCAGAACTGAGCTCACGACAAGATAAATGTTATCAGTATACCATGGTACGACAGGGAAGAAGTACTTCGAAGTGCTGTATCTATTGACAATCTAATCCAGCATCACCTCAAGCTGACAATACGGAACCGCTTAGATCATGACAATTCGTTGAGTTAAAACTGTACCGCTACCGGTGCATTGAGTTCAAAATGCTTGGTTGACGGTGACAAGCTCTACATGTACTTTGCACTGCCCGCTGTTTTGGTTTGCCCGGCTCTCAGCCTTTTTTCGCTCTGCAATTCCAAGAAAACCAATCTAGCACAGCATTTCCCAGAAACCAGGCAGATCATGGCAGTTCAAATCGTAGTTACTTATCTGAAGTTCGGACTGGTCCGGATTGGGAGACCTACCTTCGGTCTGAAGTTCTGAAGTTGAGCTGGAAGGGTTCGTGTTGACTACAGATTGCTCGTCGGGTGATCCACAGTCTCTTCCAAAGGCTCTCACCAGTTGGAACACAAGAGCAGCCCATTTCTTGATTTCCATCAAACTAACCGCAGGTTTTCAGTGAAATCGCAGTGACATGCTGTCGATACTGTTGTACGTGTCATTGGTCTTCACGACGTTCGTGGTACTTGCATCACAGCAAGTAGCTACAATTCAGAGTGGTAATTCATTCAACTTTGAACAACAGAGTAGCGTACAATGGCCATCGCTACATTTTCATTTCAAGCTCAAGCGTACCTCCATGGACATCTTCGGAAAGACCCGGTTTTCCTTATTCGCTAACCCCAACGTGTCTGACGACGAAACTAGTGTGCTTTACAACATTTTTGCTTCGTTTCAAGATGGCACAACAGTCTACAACTACACATGTGTACATGGGGCTGCATACTTGCAAAGTACGACATCAGACAACGAAGTTCCATCGACGCAGTGTTTACAATCAGAATTGAACGACTTCCCGCCGATCAACGCTATTATTTCTGGTATCAACGAAGCCACACCCATGTCAAGTGTCACTACTATCCAGTGTGCCAGCGATAACCTCTACAAAGTGTCAGTGAGCTCTATTGAATTTGCTTTATGCGCGACGAGCAATTCGAAATTTAAGATGTACGGGCGTGATATGGATATCGTTGTAGAGTTGCTCAAAGATCACACGAAATTTAAGATGTACGGGCGTGATATAGATATCGCTGTAGAGTTGCTCAAAGATCACGTTGATATTGTGACTCCAAAACTCTCGACGGGTAGTGCTGAGATGTGTGAGGCTGATGTGGAACCAAGTTCAATTTCTCCATTTGGAAAATCACTACTTACAGGGAACCCGATACTACACAAAGAATCAAGGGCATTGGTGGCAAACTTTTCAATTTTCTCGGACGATGATGATTCTGATGATGATGAATGCTCTTGCAAGTCAACTCCGCGCCCGTGCATTTTCATCCATGGTCTTGGAGTAAAGGATGAAGTTCCCGGACTTCAAGATTCACTGCCGTACTGGGGCGGTATCATCGCAAAACATGCACCATGCTGCACGTCTATCAAGTATGCACATCTGAATACGGTCAACAATTCCTGGCTCAATGCTACCCAACAGCAACAAGTGTGTGATCGTGCTCTTGCAGTTAGCAACAGCAGCACGAACGTCACTATTAAGGATACAATCGTGGTCACACACTCTATGGGGAGCCTCATGCTCGCTGGCGCAATTGCTAACAGGAGATGCAGTCTGGACCCAAGCTCAACCTGGGTGAGTACGGCTGCACCTATGCTAGGGAGCATGGCATCTGACTATGCCCAAGAAGTGTGCGCCGGTGATACGAATTTTATTGCAGAGAAACTCGCCGAGTTCAAAGATCAATGTCCTGTACAAATAGCAACTAAGTCTCTAGCGTACAAGGGTGGCGATTACAGTAATGCGAGGCTGGATATGGCGTATAAGGTTGCACAAGAGGTTTATCGGACAAATGTGTCAGCTGTCATGTGCAGTGCAAGTTATTCTGGCATCCTGTCATCCTACCAAGCAAGTTTTTGGCTTCTGGGGAAGATGATCCCGCACAAATCCAAGAAAAACGATGGCACCGTGGAGTTTCATAGCTGTGCCATGGGACTTAATGTCTCGAAGTTCGGAGACACTTATAAAAGTCCATTCTATCGGACACATCTGAACCATTACGACATGCAATTTCGGGCCGGTGATGCTATGTGGAATAAGGCGAAGATGCCTGTGAAGTGGTTTGAGTGTCTACTATAGCTGAAGTGACGGCATATTAAACGGGTTAACCCCGTTATTACCACTCCGTCAATTTTTGCTGACGTGAAATGGGTTATTTTGCAATGTGAAGTTCTTTATTCATCCACATTCTGTTCATTTCAAATTGTACTTGCGGGTAGAATGCCAGTTCCTGTCCGAGAATTCGTACATGTAATACTCACCATTGACGAATCAAAATTAACAGTACGAATCTGGGAAAAGTGCTACTGATGCTTCACGCACGCTTCGCAAACAGTTTATGCATGCAATGTACCTAAGCGATGAAAACAGTCGTGATGGTGTTCGTCGAGACGTCTTACCGCCACAAAAAAGTACCATGCTAGGTACATGGTGTGCTGTCATGTGATCACCCAAAACGTTGGAGGGACTCTAACTGAGGTCGCTGTTATTATAAATCTGGTGGTGTTATCGCTATTACGAGTATATCGTACTATCCAAATGTTTCAATTAAAAATTTAAGGTCCTTGTATTTGTTGTACGTTGGTAATCGGACACTACGGTCGGTGGATTGTGCGCTAATGTACTGGCGTTGGAGCTCAGGATTGAATTTAGGAATTGCTTTCACGAAGAATGGACCCCGCAGCCAGCAAAATATCGCAAGTTGCGATATTTTGCTGCGATTCGCAACACTGTTAATTTATCAAACTCCTGGTCTGTCAAGATGCAGTCACCTCTGTTTGTGACAGTCACACTGACACTGCTAGTCGTATCAATAGTGCAAGCAGCTACAAGCAGCAAAACCAGTAATGTTTTCCAAGCGCAGTCACAGATTAACACTAAGAGCACGACGGCGGAATGGCCTTCGCTACGATTTAACTTCACACTCAAGCGCAGTTCCATGAGGATACATGCCACGTCAGATTTCTCGATGCTCGCTGATCCCGTTGTCTCGATTGATGGAACTTCCGTTTATTACAACGTCTTTGCCACATTCATGGAAGACGAAATCATCCACAATTACACATTGGTCGATGGAGCTGCGTACTACTCAAGAAGGAATCTCCATAACGCTACTGCTCTTCCAACCGTAAAGTGTGAGGAACCAGAATTGAACCACCTTCCTCCGATTAACACGATTGTGGCTGCAGTAAACGAAGCTACACCGGTTTCGAATGCGCCAAGTGGTGTGGAGTGCTCGAGCGACAGTTTATTCAAGGTGTCCGTAAACGATATTGACTATGCATTGTGCACCTCTGGATCAGGATTCAACATGTATGGCAGTGACATCGACTTTTCAGTGGAATACCTTGATAAATTCGCGAATATCTCGAAACCAGCAGTAAACGACAAAAAATTACCGGAATGCACAACTTCAGTGGCAGCAACCACGGTGACATTGACTGGGAAGTCATTGCTTACAGGCAAATTTGTTACTTCTGGTGCGGTGAGGAGACTCAAAGCTAACTTTGACTTTTTTTGGGAAGATGATTCGCCTTCGTGTTCATGCAAGTCGACACCACGTCCATGCATCTTCATTCATGGTATGGGAAGCCCTTTCGAGCTACCGGACAATCAAGACTCTTTTAGGTACTGGGGAAATTTGACTGGCCATACTCCGTGTTGTACGACAACTAAATACATGGTCCTTGACACGATAAACAATACGTGGATCAACGCTACTCAGCAGCAGAAGGTTTGCGATCGCGCACTCGCTGTCAGTAAAACAAGCGTGAAATCCATCATATCAGATACAATCGTCGTCACGCACTCAATGGGAAACCTAATGTTGGCTGGTGCAATTGCTACAGGGAAGTGCAAACTCGACTCTAGCTCGACGTGGGTGGCTATGGCGGCTCCAATGAAAGGGAGCAAGGCTTCTGACTTCATTCAAGAGGCATGTGCAGGCGAAACCAATTTCATTTTAGAAGGAGCCGTGAGGGACAATGGTAGGTGTCCTCCCACTACCGCATTAAAGTCTATGTCTTACCAAGGTGAGAGTCACAGCACCCCAGCGCTAGATGCAGCATTCACGGCGGCACAAGATGTCTATAGAACTCAAGTATCTGCTCTCATGTGCAGTAGCAGTTTTTTCGGACTGAGGTCATCAGATCAAACCAGCCTTTGGGCCCTTGGGATTATGGGGCATCACCACTCTTTCAAAAATGATGGTATGGTGGAATTCCAAAGTTGTGCGGTCGGAATTCCTGAATCAAAGTTCGGCAAAACGTGGAGTGACCGTTTTTACAAGACGAAACTCAATCATTATGATATGCAATTCAGGCACGGTGATGGCTTATTTAGCAAAGCGATGATGCCCGTCAAGTGGTTCGAATGTCTTTTGTAGATAAAATTATCGGAAAATGAACACGGAAGTCAAATAGACGCCAGTATCCAACTACACTACGTTCTGTAATCCAAAAACTTGCTGCTTGATTTTACGGGTTGGAGTTCGAGAGCCCCTGGTATCCAAGATACCATCAGTTGCGCCTAGTACTCTTGCAGGGCACATTACCATAGTAGTTGTCTACAAATGCAAAATTCACGAATCTCCTTTCCTTTCGTAACGATTAACCAACTTGATGACCACTTCTTTCCTCGTACTTACGATGAATCGACCTGGTGTGTTGTGATGTAACTCTTCCTCTGTCAACGTTGACAAAGCATTATATGGTGTAGCGTGAGGCTCAGGTTGAAAGCCTTGCCCTCATTGCACTTTGGTAGTGAATGCGGTTGCAGTCACTATCAGGTTGCAGCTGCAAGTGCTGTACCTCTAAGACATGGCTGTTGCAAGCTAATTTTGATTAGTCAAATATGTAGCTAATGGAAAAGCTTCCTTCATCTTACTGTTTTCACTTCGAGCATATGTTACACTCAGTTAGCTATGAAACCTGGCCCCAGGACAATCTCTTCGGTGCATAGAGGTGACTTTCTTGCGCCTTACTTCCTTTTTTTTTACAAAATGACGCTACTTCGAGAAGAAAATAACAGCCGCGCTGTGTTTTTTTGGCTCCATGGGCAGGTGTTGTAAGGTTGGCGCTGCAATGAGTATGTCATGCAGCAATGTGATGGAAATTACTACCGAAAGGGTTGACTGCAGTGTTATTTCGCTTCCACATGAGCGGGATTAGAAGGAAATCTAGGCAGGATTTGCATACTCAAATGGTTACACTGGAGTAGTTGGTGCTACCGATGAGTCTTTGATTGAACTTGAGCGTCCTGATGATGAGTCTGATGGTGCTATCCTGCCATAAACGTACATGCTGTTGTTGCCACGGGTGCTTTTCCTTAGCGTCGAAGTGCGCCCTGGGTCTTGGCATGATAGCAAGTGCTAGAAAAAAGTGTTATTAGCTGTAGCCTTGGCAATATTATTTCTATTGGCATGATAGCAAGTGCTAGAAAAAAGAGTTATTAGCTGTAGCCTTGACAATATTATTTCTACTGGAACTTGTGACGAGGCGGGTGAACGCCTGAATCGTCCAGGTGTATAGTACGCGTTCCGGAAGGGAAATCCGTTTGGGGTTTACCAACCAGAACAACCTCGGGCGTAGTACTCCATCCGAGGTGGCGTCTATCCTTGTGCCAATCTCCATAGGTTCGTTTGTCTTCGTAATCAGCGAGATTCACTGCGGGTGAGTTGTCTTTCAGATATAGGTCTTGGTTGCGGGACTGAACGTAACTTCCTATACGTAGTCTCCACAGCGGTTAACCAGATATAAACAATATACACTAATCAGAATTATTCATAATATGTAGCCTTTCCTTATTCTTTTGGGCTGTGGAAAGGTCGATCACTTCACTAGTCGACTGGTCGCACTTCCAGGATACTAGTCAATCCCGGCCGGCCTTCGCTTAAACGCGCATCACTCCCAAAGTAGGAGATACAATACGTAAGTAATACAATATAATCTCTTCACACAACAGTACTTCCGTTCAGACTTTTACGTTGAGACTGATACAACAACGCAAAAGGCAATCGTGCTAATATGAAATTCGGGACTCCGTTTGGAAAGACAACCGCAACTATGATATGGAATGGGCGGATCACTCCGGACGGCTAGTCACACCTGGTCCCCAACCCAATGTGGCCTAGAATACTTACGAGAGTTCCACATCATAAGCCTTCCGCACGAGCCATCACACCACAACTAACCGGGCCTCCTGGAATACTTCGTCAGGTAGGCTTGTCCAGGTCGCTTGTGGGCTTCTCGGTAAAACGAACTCTGACTGTTATGTTATCTGTCCTATTTTAGTCTGGCTGTAAACCGTACATGCACACTTTAGACTTACTCTCCGTATATCTTGGTCTTCGTCATCATTGAGCTGCGCTGGTTCTTGGTTCTGGTTGGTTGATGGTCTCTTCATCTGTTCTTCAATGCTTTCTTACACGGAAAGCAGATTTTGGTCGATTGATTTGGCCAGTCGGAAAATACTTGGTTTCACTATAGTGATTCTTCCCATCTGGACTTATTACGTCCAGACGTCTTCGTTGAGACTTGAACCATCCGGACTTTCAAGTTCGGACTTCTTTTGTGGTTGGTTTCTCTTGGTGGGGGCTGGTAATCTTCTACTGTTAGGAGTACGGGGCCATGCCAAGACTAGGTGGCTCGATCAACTATACGTAGTTGGGAGCACTTCTGCGACTTGTGAGCATGATCTGTCGTCGGGAATGAGATACCATCCAGACTACTGCGTCTGGTTTCTTTTCCGTTTGGGGTATCTGGGCTCTCGATAGCCTTCTCGCACCCCGTCACATTCCGTAACCTATAATTACATCCACTCGTCACACGAAACTGGTCTTTCAGCCCGCCAAGCAGGACCCGTTTGGGGTGGGACTCGGAAAATCCAGAGTCACATTGTGTCAGCCACCTCTCTGGTCTTGATCCATCATTGAGCCATTCGCCGAACTGGTTGATCATGAACAGACAACACACCAACCGTTAGGTCCGACCGGAGAGTGAAGTACGTCTTGGATCCCGCTGGGTAACTTCCCACTCTGGCGTCACTTCTCTGCCCTCTCTCTCAGCCAACTCACATTCCATCAGTCTCTCGGTTAGATCCGAGGTCAAGAACATTCCACTCACTGCAAACTCTCCACTCGAAAACAAGCAACATGGCGACAACATCTACCACAGACTCGCCGCCAACCCCAGCACAACTTCCGCCCGTGGACACCTCCGTGAAGAACACCGGGGCTGGTGGGGGCGACGGTGGTGACGTCTCGAGTGGCAACAACGACGGCTCTGCGGCCGACACCGGCGCCAGTGGCGACCCGGGGAGAGACAACGCTAACCCTAGCGACTTGGTAGCCATCAATGTTCCATCGGGAGACCTCACAGCCTCTAACGACGCTGCAGACACCATACCACAGTTGTCTGGCTACACTCAAGCGGGAAACGATGGGTTTCCTCCCAGTGGAGGCGTGTCTGACGGTCCTCCGGCGACAACTCGTCTGATTGGTGGTCTGATCACGTTGAAATAGTCCATCGAGCGTGCAATAACCTGTGATTTACAGAAGAAGCGCGGCAGTCCTGCCGATGGCAGAAACCTCTCTCATTCTAACTACGTATTGCCTCCACAGCGTGGTCTGGGCAACAACTCTTTTTTATTGGGGTTCCTGCACATCCAACAGTGTATCGAGGGGGCGTTTGCGTCCAGGCCGGGTACGGTGGGACTGAATCCCTGATGTTATTCGATGTACTGACCAACCAGGATCTGGGTGATCTCGGCAAGTTGGTCGGGAGTCATGCGGAGGACAGAGAGATGTCTACGCCGACCATGACCCTCCATCACTCGCGGAGCTCGTGGTGCGTATCCTCCGGAATGACCGGAGCTCTGCAACGTGCTGAAATACTCTCTGGGCGCGTGCGAGAATATAAAGATTGACGACTCTGAAGAACAAGATGACCCAGAGGATGAAGAGTACGAGGACAAGGTTGGCAGTGACGACGAGTCCAAAAGTAAGAAGTCGACTGAGGGCAAGAAGTTGTTGTCACTCTTTGAGTCTTCAACGAGAGTGTTGAACCGCCCAAGTCAAAACGTAAATCTCCGTTCAAGCGCGTCGGACCGCTATCTAACAGCTCGTCTGATACCAGCACGGCCTCCAACGGCAAGAATCCTCGCACACCTTCGTCCAAGCGTCTGCGCTCATCTCAGTGCATGTATAACTACACCTCTTACATTTACTTCATCCGTCGACTTGTCTTGTCATTGTTTAGTCTTCAAATCCACGAATTCTCTGGCATGCGTGGTCAAGAAACGGGCTCGAACTCTCGCACCTTGGTTGAACTCATACAGTAGCGCACCGGAACTTAGCTGGAATAGTGGGATAGGGAGTGCCACTCTGGTTCATCGTAACCCTTCCATTTAATGGGATTCTCCCGAGTGCGTTTGGATGTGCGAGTCCGTTCGGACCATCGGAGGTCCAGGATTTTCTCCACCTCATACTCGTCATTCTGGTTGTCGGCTTTCCAACTATCGTCCGGAAGTAGTGTAGCGTCGAAGTCGTCGTTCTCCTCGACCTCTACCTGAGTGGTTGGTCGTTGTGGAAACAAGGCTCGCGGTCAGACAGCTGATGTGGACCATCGGTTGACACGGTAACCTGTGTCATCGACCTTGAGCTTTAGGCTGAAGTCATCTCAAACTTCGATGATCCTAAACGGGCCATGCCAGAGGTGTGTCAACTTGGACTTTCGGAATGTAAAACCACACAGCGTCTCCGACGCCGTAGCCTTGTCGGACAACTCTTTCCACTTCTGAGTCTGAACGGTGGCTCGTTCTTGTTTGGCCTTCCGTTGTAGATCCTCGGCGCAAGCTTGAGCATAACCATAATCTCGATGAATCATTCGTCGCCACCAGTAAGCCGTTCGCTCCGAGGCACGGAATGGCTTGGGTCCAAGCGTAGCTAGAATCGGGCCTCAGGCATCCCATCCGAGGACCAGGTAGAAAGGTGTACCCAACCGAGTTGCATAGAAAGGAGTATTCGACGCGAGCATCAAGCGCTCGGCGTGTTCGTCCCAGTTCGGTTGATCCGCTTTCGTGACATAAGATCGAAAGCTTCAGATGACCGTCTGGGCTGAGAGCTCCTGTTGGTCGTTCTCCTGTAGTCGGTAACACAGAGCAGCACGGTGCTCGCTTTCAATCAGATCACGGAAGCACTTAAACACATCGCTCATGAACCTGGAGTTCTAATCGTGGTGGATCATGGAGCTTGCTCCGAACCTCACTGCAGCCATAACTCTTGTGGATGCTGGCAGTGGTGCCGTTTACGTCTCTGGACATACAGCCTTCCGAGATTCAGCCAGGGAATCCAGGACGGGGGCTTCTACTGCTCCCTCGGTGGTAATCTCGGCCGGTTTCATGAAATTCTCCGGTATCGTCGAGACTTGTTCAAGATATGCCAACTCAGCTGGGTTACTCACGGTCCACGCCTTTCCTAGAGCCAGCGTCTTGGACGTGAGGTAGTCTGCCGCCTGGTAATATTCGCGCTTGATATGTACCACCTGGATCGACTTGAATTTCACCTTCAGAATCTCGTACTCAGGTAACCGTTGTTGGAGGTTCGGTTAGTTAGAGTTGATCAAGCGTTGAACCTGCTGGATAACATCCGTGAGTCTCCGACGACCACCACTTCTGAGAATCCCCATTCAGACACGATAGTGAACCCTTTCGGCAAACTGTGATTCTCGGCGTCATTTACAGTAACATCCTCCAAGGGGAAACCTTAGGTGGACACAACATGCGAACCGGGAAGTTTCAGGATGATGCACCCGCAACTTCCCTGGCGAGTCTTCGCGACACCGTCGAAACACAGGACGTAACCTTTGAAGTCTTCTTCCAGCATCTTGACGCTAATCACAGGGGGAGGTTTGGCTCGCTCCTTAGCTGGAATGAAGTACTCTGCGATCTCGCCCAAATGTTCTCTGAGCGTGATACCTTCCCCCAAGAACCGCAGCCAATCCGTCTTCGTCTCGTTACACTTTGCACACTTCCAGATCTCAGCGGGACAAAGTGAATCCCCACCGGACACACCTTCCGTCTGCGCTCTTGGGCTTCAACCACCAGGACAAAACGGAATTTCTGGTGTAGACCTTGATCGGGCAATCTCGAACGAGAGCATCAAACGCATCGAGAACTCGCATCACTGCGACGACGACTTCCTTCTCTTCAGTGTGATATCGGATTTCAGACTAGCTTAAAACTCGGCCGGTAAATCTGACAGGATGGATTACCCGTCATATGCTTGGCCGAGAGCCGCACACGCCACTCATTGGTTGGCGTGAGGGATGATCACAAATAGCCGAATCCAGTCTGTGTGCCTCAACAGGGGTGTAGACACGATCTCCCGTTTGAGAATTTGATGCTTCCTTGACCCGGGTTAAATCACGACCAGCTCTGATCTGTTCATCCATCAACTCGTACAGCACAGTAGCTACGACTGGGAAGTCTTCAATGAACTTCTGATAATAGTTCAGACTTCCCAGGAAAGACTGGATTCCTTTCAAAGTCGACTGGAACGACATATCCTGGACGGACTTCGCGATCTTAGGTATCGCTCTGATCCCTTCAGCGCTGATCTCATGGAAGAGATACGGGATGATCAACTTTCCGAACTCACTCTTGGGCAGACTCACCGAATTATTCCAATAGCGGAGCCTGTACAAGAGCGCATTCAGGTCATCACACGACTGATCCCATGTGCGCGATGTCGTCGATGTAGCAACTCCGTCCGAGAACAGGCCCCGTTTGGGGTGGGGCCGGAATGTTCCGCTTGAACACCGTCATTTGGTAAGTCAAGATCGGGACTTCTCGTCCTGTATCTAGCATACTTCGCTCGGTTGGACCCGACTTCAAGAACTCCAGCACGTCGGAGTCCACTACCCGTTCCTCCTCGGACAAAACCCCAAAGGCAGTTGTTGATGACTGCCTGGTACACCAATGGCGCATTCTTCAGACCGACCGGCATTCTCACCTATTGGAAATGTCCGAACGGACACACGAAAGTGGATATGAGCTTGGCCCGTTCGGTCATCTTGATCGCCCAGAAACCACTAGCTATGTTTAACGACGTGAGCCACATCTCCCTCTCGAAATGAATCAGGGGGTCGTCAATTAAACGACAGCGGGTTGTTAGACAGCATGATGAGACTTTTCACCACCCGATAGTTGCTGCACATCCGAATGTCCACTTCATTCTTCTTCAGGACAATCACGATCGGAGATGCCCAGGGGGACTCCGAAAGCTCAATCAGTCCAGTCTCCAGCAGCTTCTTCAACAACTCGTACGCTTTTAAGGCGGGGTGTGAAGAGGGAGAATGTGGTCGCTGTGCCACTTGTTTGGCATCCCCCACGTCCAGATCACATACCACTTCTCTGGTCGGTGCTGGTGTAGCATTACCGTCTCCCAGAAATATCTTCCGATGATGCTTCAGTATAGCTCTCAACTTCTGATTTTCAGCCGGTGTCGTCTTCCCAGGAACACCCATGTCTGCCTTTGAGATTTCGAATTTAGGACTCTGGTCTTTCAGTTCCGGAAGTCACGCAAGCTCGTCTCGCAGTTGGGACATCAACTCATATCCTCGTGTATATACACTCTGGGTTCCAAGTCGAGGTCTTCATGGTTGACTCGCATGCACCGAACGAACTCTGCTTCCAATCTCTCAAGCGGTGTACACGGGGACGCCTCAGTCGGAAATTCTTAATCTCGTCCGGGGGCTGGTTGAGGAGGCAACTCGGAATTGGATAACTCAGAGTCCCACTTGGCCTGGTTCGACGCGTCTTTAGACACGTCCGTCTGGGTTGATGCGTTCACCTTGGACTCGAGTGGATCCACCCTGCGTCCCAACTGGCCTATGTAATTGAACCACCCGGACCGCGGTCTCTTCAGGTCTTGGCCTCAGCAGGATCTTGAATGGCCACTTGTACTCTGGACTATCCACACATGGAAGTTGCAACGATTCTTTGTAGGCGGCGATCCTGTGTTCGAGTTTTCGCCGCTCAGCAGACTTCTTGTTTTCGTAGATAAGCTGCTGCCACTCCTTCTATCTTGGAGACCTCGGACGGACATACCGTCCAGCACCCACACACCATGATCCTCGACACTGACTTGTCTGTCTCAATCCAAAGCATCCCCTGAGAGATGTTTACGACCTTGACTGCGACTGTCCATGACTTTGTAACGTATATGAATTGTGTCACCCACCGGTCTCCGCGGCCCACACAATTTCTCGTGAGGCGTTACTCTGACCGTACTGTATCCGGACAATAGTGTGCTCCCCAGGTTGTAGGTAAGCATCGCGCTCTGGTCGTACAGCTAGATCTAAAGCAACACATCACAATAACTTCTTCATCTGGGAGTTCCACAAGCCCCTCGCGCGCACGCAACCATACTCGGGTCGCGTATTTGAAGTCTTTTCCTAAACACACTTCTAGATCCTCACCGATATTTGTCAGCCAGATTCATCACTTTCGTTCCCAGCGTAATCTTGACTGTAGCTGTTGCAGTGATATACGATTGGACTCCCCCTAGACCTGACACTTTGATCGGGTTGGGGAGCTTTTGGAATTTCAGTTTCAACCTACGTGCAAGGTCCAAGCTAATCATGCTTCCAGACGTTCCCGAATCGAGCAAGATTCGAGTACGTTCATTGTTCGCCGCTCCATGTATCATAGGGACGTCTGAACTCCATCAAGAATCTCTTCTTCTCTAGCTGTACGTGGCTGGCGAGCTGTCGTCACCAAACTGTTACAGTGATGGGATTTTTATCTTAAGCACACACAGCTTGACTTCGTCGCTCCATCCATCTTGGATGGACATGTTAACAAACATCTCCCACCAGTTCTCCCGGTCTCCGATCGGAGCCTTCTCGTTGAACACCCCCAACGAGTTGGTGTACGGCCTCAGAGTCAGCAGTTTACTTCCAGCTCAGGACATAGGGGTTACAACTAGTGTCCCATTAGCGTCTTCGTCCTGATTGTCGTCGGAGCTGCTACTTGAGCCGCTGTTATCCTCAGATCTCGAACTCGAGCTACCGATCCGACCGACAATTCGCCGCCTCGACAAACCTTCCCGTGGGATGACTTCTTCCTCTTGAACCTACTTGCATTTGACTTTGTTATTACTCTCGTAGATACTGTCACTGTCGGTCTGGATGCTTGAGCTTGCCCCTATGTCTTGTGCGTCCTGGACGTAGCGGTGCCTGCATGGGCTTCAGTCTTGATGTCCTTGGGCCCAACACTTCCAGCAATTCGGCCTATGGCAGTGTCATACGCAACTGGTCGAGGACCATTCTCCGAACGCTCTTCAACCCAGACTTTGACCGTCCGTCGGCGTCCTTTCCCGTGATTATGCCCTGAGACATGGTCGCCTGTTTGGCCACCACTGTCCGGTCGTATACTAGTTGCCAATTTAGGGTCATCCGTTGCTCTATCCGGTTAAATTTGGACTGGTTACGCACGCTCTGTACCACCTGGAATTCGTGCATGTTCCAAGCTGTCACAGGGTTCCTCCTCACGTGCGAGCTCCAAGGCCTTGAGCTTTCGCACGGCGTCCTCCAGGCCATGCTGGGCTTGCGCCAGCCAGGTGGTTCACTCGGCCTTCGCGGCTTGTTGAGCCGCAGCTCAAATGGCCGCCAGGACGACTTTGGAGCTCCGGTGGAGAGCGGCCGTCTGACAGCACTCTCGTGCAGACGCTGCTCCGCGTCCTGGGATCGGCTTTCATCACCAAGAGCTTCCCGCCTGTTCTCCTACAAATCGCGCTGGAGACGATCGTCCTGGTCAGATTGGTGGCCGATGGAGAGCTCGTCCAGCCGGACCATGGCAGCACTCAGCTGCTGAACCTGTCGAAGCATCGAAAGCACAGCTTCGGCCGCTCCAGACGTCATAGACGAGCCCGTCCGGTAAGACCTCCGAGATCGACTGGACTATCTCGATCGGGAATGGCGTCACGACGTGTACCTGAACGTACTTCAGCGCGAACTCCGGCGGTGACTGTGTACACTAGACACCAGCCCCGACTCACTACCTGACGTCCTCCTGCTGGCCCCGCGACCCGACTTACGACTCAAGCGACCTAGACAGCCGGGTACTCGCTTCCGCAGCCACTTCCGTCACGGTAGCGTCGTTTTGGTCGGATAGCGCGGCGCGTCTGAGGACCTCCTGTCGTGTCACCTGGATGCCAATTTCGCCTCCTTCGGACGTGACTCCGCTCGGGTCCTGGGCGGTCATCGCCCTCGCCCCTTCCCGACTGGTGGCTTGTGTGCCAGCGCGCTATGTCCACGTTCTGACACCACGGACGACGAGCTGTTCCTGGACACGTACGACCCAGACGAGTACGATCCGGACGTCACGTCCAAGATTGACGCGTCAGAGGTGCCGACCAAGTTCAGGACAGGGTCCGAAGTCGTACCTCTAGACGCGCCATCTCGGGTGGACGTCGCGGACGACGGCAACTGCGACGGCAGCGACGCGACCAGGTTTTTTAGTCGAGGTGGTCGATGCTGTGGACGTTTGGACGACGTCTCTCCCGCTTGGACTGCGTACGGAACGAAGGCCAGCCAACTTCAGACATAAGACATAAGTCCGTCCGAGGATGGCGATGTCAGACATCAATAGATCTCCAGTTTCGTCTTCCGCACGGTACTCCAACTCACCGTCCTCGCTTGGTATTCCAACACCGACCCGACTCTGAAGGTCGAACCTTTGGTCAGCAAGCGCCACTCGACGAGCTCGGTGGCGAGCAGCCGCTGCGTGTCCGCCGACAGGCCCCGTTGTGACCTTGGTCGCTTCCGCTTGGAACCCCTTGGCACCAGGTTCCGGAACTGGAAGCCCGAATGGCGCAGCAGCGTCTGAAGAACGGCGACGCACTCCCTGGACGAAAGCAGCTCGAACGGAACTTGATTCCTAAGGATGCCCTGAGCGATTTCCAGGTTCCGGTGGACTGGGACTATATCTTGGACCCACAGTCGCGCTCCATCCCCAGCCGCAGTCTGGATAGCCAGATACTTCGACGTCGCGAGCGCATCATTTATTCAGGCGAGCGAGTCCGGAAATATTTCCAGCCAAGTGTACTCGACACTCGGCGGCGATACTAGTCCGAACCGCTCTTGTTATCACCGGGCGACTTGCAGTGCAGTGTACTCGTGTGTCGCTCGTCCCTTCGGTTGGTCACCTACCGACTCCGCGTGCATCTCCACACCTTGGACGACCATCTCTTCCAGGACTGGCGACAGCGACACCACTTGGATGTCCAAGCTCTCCTCCGGCGACATATTGTTAGAGGGCGAGAGAGAAGGACCATGTGGCGCATTTTCAAAAATTGGTGCTACAGTTTTCCCAGATGGACTACCAGGTTCGTTTGATGGGGATGCGAGACTAGCCGCAAATATGGGAACAGAATGGTATCAAACACTAAAGAGCAAGGTTGCTCATTCATATACGTCTCAGGCATCATGTTCACATTCGTCGAAGAACAGGGTACAGGATCAGAGTTCTTGTGACGGGGTCACACGAGCACCTTGCTTAGGGGAAGCGTGCTATCAGGAGTATACAAACTCCAAGTGAATAGCAGTTCACTAGTCCCTGATCTTAGGGGACTAATGAGCTGAACTTAGCTAGGAATAGGATAGATTTAAGACTGAATA
>PCFV01000673.1:0-17573 GCA_002812785.1 Phytophthora litchii | reverse complement strand
ACATACGGGAACTAAGGGGTTAAGCAGTTTAAATACTAGAATCAAGATAAAGGAGAAGCTGTTGTGCTCCGAATAGAGGGCCCTGTTTCCGCCGTTCATAGCTGTCTCATTCTTCAATTTGCCGGGTCGGACCCAAGTCCACGACCAACTTCCCCTAACCACGATAGCAATAATGCAAGCTCCAGCACTACCAGCCATCGCCACAAGTTTCGTGCGCAAATTGTACCGCATCCTGGACCAGGAGAGTGCTTCGGTCATTGCGTGGGACGCAGACGGCGCGTCCTTTGTGATGCTCGACAATGACGCACTGGAGACTCAAGTGCTGCCTCGCTACTTCCGCGGTCGGTTGAACGCGTTCCGTCAGCAGTTAAAGGAACACAGCTTCGTTCTGGCGCCAACAGAACATGGCCAAGAACGGTATTACCACCAGTTTTTCCGTCGTGGTTGTCCTGAAGAACTCAACCAGATTGAACACACGCCCCTACCCAGGAAGAGACCATCTAGGAAGAAGCGGAAACAGCCTGAAGCCACTGCAGCATGTGACGTCAAGGTAGTGAAGAGCAGTAGTAACAGTGGGGTCCATCGAGTGATACCCTATCTGACACAGAACGAACCTGAACCAGAGTTTAAGCACGCGACTGTCGATCCAGTAGCAGTAGCGGGTAATCCGCTGTTTACTACACATGATGAATCACTCAGTGGTTTCGTGCAAGGACTGACAGTGGAGAAATTGTCCATGCAACAAATGGACCCCACTGCACCGTTGACGGATGACTTAGTTTCGGGAAAGGAGGAGACGATGCCAGACGATGTTATGGACGCTCTACTTTCGTTGCTGAGCACGTCATTATCGACAGATGGGCGTGAAGCTACTGCAGCTGCAATGGTTGCTTCGGGTGCAAGTGTCAACAGTACGAACAGCACTGGAAGTGCCAACTTGTTTGCAGAAGGTCGACAGCCAGTGGTTTTATCACCATTACCTCCAGGTATCATCGAGAATGGACAGTTCTCGGACGAAATGCTGAACAACCTCATGCATTGGGTGTCGGCTAAAGGAACCAATGCCTAGTAGTCAACACCTTGCTTCATGACCCGACATGGGTACAGTCTCTCGTAATTATCGTCCAATCCAATCGCTCCATTTCACTATTTCCTCCAATCCCAATCATTCTTTGAACCTAGAAATGGCTGTCGGCATCCCCACGGGCTTCGTGCGGAAGCTCTACCGCATCTTGGACCACGAGAGCGCGGCCATCATTGGCTGGGACGAGGGCGGTGCCTCCTTTTCCATTTACGACAGTGCTGCATTGGACGCACAGATCCTGCCGCGCTACTTTCGAGGACGTCTCTGCGCCTTCCGCCAGCAGCTCATGGACCACGGATTCACACGCTGCGACTGTGAGGAGGACGACACTCGCGAGGAGTACAGACATCCTGATTTCCTAAAGGGCCAACCAGGTCGACTGAGTAAAATCGAGCGGAAACCCAAGCGAAACGCGAAAACCACGCGAAAACTAAATGGAAACGACGTTTCAACACCGAAGAGTTCGAACAGGATATCGCTTAAAGTAACGCTAAATATGCCTCCATTAGAGAGCAAAAAGAGAGATCGAACAGAGGAAAGACGGAGTCAATTGACCAAGAAACTCAAGATGCCAGAACAGACCCAAGTTACTGTCAAAAAAGCTAAAAATCCTCTATTCTCCGACGATCCCGAACCGGGAGCAATGTCCCTTGCCAAGTTCGTGGAGGGAACTGGTTTACTACCTGCAAGTTCTGAGCTGCCGGATCCAATCAGTTATCTCAATAGAACTGGTAATGGGACGCACCAGGACGAAGCAAAACAGGGGGCGACGGGACCAGAAGGCGCGTCAATGGCTCCTATGTTTTCAGACGACATGGTCAAGTCGACACTGTTTTTCCTTGTTTCTTCGTCCTGCACAGGAGTTGAGAATAATACTGCTACATCGGCGGCATTGCCTTCATCTACAGCTACTACACCGAGCGTTGCACCTTCAGTGCAGACAGCTATGACGACTTCTACGACCAATTTTCTAGCTTCACTGCTAGCCTCTTCTTCAACTGGAGGCACGGCGGCGGCACCATTCGCACGCGGCAACAACCCACTATTTAGTGATCAAACGACGGACGGAGATGAGGATAGTATCTGGAACATCTTAGTGTCCTCGTCTGTGGACCGTGTACGTGGTGTTATCAATGAGATGCAGTCCCCACAAGAAAAATTACGACTGATCCTTGAGGAACGGGAAAAACTAGAAGAACAGCGTAAGAAGGTTGGGGCACCAGCAGGGCCAATTATGCCAAAAAGTTTTATGGGAAATAGTCCTCCCACTACTGCAGCAGTGGGGAATTCTCGGCCACAGAAACAGCAAAACCCACTTTTTGCAGCAGACGCTGGTGGTGAAAGTGCGGAAGATGATCTATGGAAACTGTTGATGTCGTCTTCTATTGACTCGTTCAGGCGGGTAAATGAGTTGGGTCTGTAAGAAACAGTTATTACTGGGATGAAGAAGTCAAAGTTTTGGATGACACTGAATTGGCTGCAACTGTCTAATTTCAGCATGATGACTATGAATTGCACTCGTTACTTCGACGGTGAGCTTTCTTTCTTTCTTTGTTGAAATCGTTTGCAAAGTGGCTCCGTGGAATAGAACGAGGAGTTGGTCAGGTAGATATTTCTTCATGCCTTTCGTAACACTAGTAACTACGAAGTGTGTTTGCCAAAACGATCGAAATATTGAACACTGTATAACGAAGACTGAGGGTGACCACTGGTACACACGGACGATCGTCTACGACTCCATGAAACATCAAATGTATATCACAACCGACTACTACGCAACCATGGCAAGGACTTGCTAACGATCTGGAATTTGGTCTAACACGAGACAACTTGTGTTCCAGAAAATACGTTTCGTTTTTCAGTGAGGATTTTGTCTCCGTTTCTCAGGAATCTCGCGCTCTTGATATGAGCAGTGACCAGCTGCACTACGTCAGGGAATGGCACCATCGAGAGCGTGGTCTACTCCGACACAAGACGAGCCGAATCAGCACCACAATTAACGAGGATAGCGGCCACAGTTACAAGGACAATAGAGCTAAAGCGCATGGGTACGTCTTGATGCAACGAGTCTGGATAGGTAGCTTCAGCGTTAGGAGGCGAATTGAGATTAGAAGACAGTCGATCAAACACAGAGCACTGTTCATGGGTGGCGAGCCACGAAAAGAAGTCTACTATTAGCTTGTATCCTCACTTTATTTATTGTAGACGCGTAATCCCTCACTGCGCATGATAGTAGAATGGCCACTTCTAGAGCAAGTTACCATCTTACTTAATAGGACATGTAGTCATTTGGAGATAACAATCACTGTGCAACTTTAACGCGCAGAACAAGAGAACCATGGGAGCTCATTGTCAACATCACTCGCGGCATGCCTACATCGTGGCACTGCGAAATACTGTGTGGACAAGATGTCGAGGTAGTGCACATCTAGAACGTTCCGACGCAGAATGTTGGTAAAAAGGCAACTTGTGTCGGTGGTCTGCATTGCGCGCCTCACAATCCAATTGACCAGCTCGAGCTCAAGCTAAACGCCACAAGACTTCAAGAGATGGCTCGCTCCCGTCGTTCTAGCGCTCCCACTCGCAAGTCTGCCCCGGCCAAGGCTGCCTCCGTTCCTGCCAAGCAACCTGCTGCTGCTGCACCTGCTCCGGTCAGTGCCCCTGCCCCCAGCGTTGGTGGTGGGCTCCTCTCCACTGTTGCGGAAGGTTTCGCCTTCGGTACTGGCAGCGCCATTGCCCGTCACGGAGTGAACGCCGTCGTGGATTCCTTCAGTGGATCCAAGGAGGAACCTGTTGCACAACCCGTGGCTGCTGCCCCTGTCGCCAAGTCCTCGGCTGCTGTGTGTGCCAGTGACAACAAGGCTTTCCTCGAGTGCATCGACCGCAACACGCATGACGTCGCTGCCTGCCAGTTCTACCTCGACGCCCTCAACCAGTGCAAGCAGCAAAGCATTAACCTGTAGAAGATGGCTTTAGAGAATCCAGACCTACGCAATAATACAATGATTTATCTAGGTTCCTAGTACATTAATCGATAGTGTATTGGTGCGTCAACTAAAAGGCTGTCGTCCAAATACTTTGGACTAACCACCTTGTACTTGTCAACTGAGGAATGAAGTCTATAATAAATCACTCCACTGTCTCGTGTGAGCGCAGCTGTCTGTGTTAGACATCTTGGCATTTCAATCGCACCCCGACTAACAGCAGACATTGACACGAAATGCGTCTGTCACAACAAGACGTTCGAGATTCCTCGCTTGGAACGAACTCAGTAGACTCCCTCCCTTACACCTTCTTGACGATCTGCACAATATCTTCGTCCTGGAGGAGGTGCTCCTTGCCGACCTTCTGCGGCTGGTGCTTGCAGGACGCTCCCCAGACCCAAGCGTACTTGAACTCTTTCAAGAGCGACTTGTGAATGCGTTGGCAAAAGTTCTCGACCGTCGGTGACTCCTCGTGGAGAATAACAGGAGCATTGTAATCGGGTAGCTTACCTCTAGGCTTAGTGTAGATGCGGATCATGTGGCAGTAGTCCCAGATCATCTCTAGCAGTTCATCAAAGTTCCATCCGTGGTGGGCTGAAATCACAACATTGTGTGGGATCTGGTCAATGATCGTGAGCTCCTCGATGGTGAGCTGATCGATCTTGTTGAGCACGTAGAGACACGGGATATACACTCGGTTGCCTTCAATCTGGTCAATGAACTCATCCACAGTCACATCAGCACGCAGCGTCACATCAGCGTTGTGGATCTTGTACTCGTGCAATATCTGGTAGACCGTATCAGCGTCCAACTCCGTTTGAGGGACAGTAGTCTGGAAGTTGATACCACCACGTTCTTTACGACGGAATACCATATTGGCCGGTTTCTTATTGAGGCGGATACCGAAGCCCTCGAGCTCGAACTCGATGAGTTTCTTGTGCGTCGCGGGCTTCATGGCGTCCAGCACAATGAGGATCACATTACAGGTACGTGCCGTACCGATGACCTGTCTACCTCGACCTTTGCCGTCCTTGGCGCCCTCAATAATACCAGGGAGATCGAGGATCTGGATGCGAGCGCCGCGGTAGTTGAGTGTGCCAGGGATGGCTGTGAGCGTCGTGAACTCGTAGGACGCGGACTCGGAGAAGGTGCCCGTGAGCTTCGTTAACAGCGTGGATTTTCCCACGGACGGGAAGCCCACGAGTCCCACGCGCGTGTCGCCTGCCTTGTTGACGTCGAAGCCTTCGCCTGTGCCTCCTCCGCCAGACTTGGACCCGGCGTCCGTCACCTCGCGTCGCAGCTTGGCGATCTTGGCCTTGAGCAGACACAGATGCTTCATCGTGGCCTTGTTCTTCTGCGTACGGGCGTATTCGGCCTCCAGCTCGGCGATCTTGGCCATTGCGGACGACATGGCTACACTCGGTCTCTTAGTGGTCAATGGGAGGATAAGCAATTGAACGAGTGGCCCAGCAGCTACGGAACCCAAAACAATAGAGACAGAAACCCAAATTTGTTTATTTTCGGCTAATCAATGAGACAGCTTGATTTAAACCCAAAACAGAACTGATTATCGCCACTTAGGAAAATGGGGTGCTGCTCGTCGAAGGCCCAGCTCTCGACGGTGTCGGAGACGGCTCAATCTCGTCCCCAGTCGCGTCCACAGCAGCCGAGAAGCGGTCAGACGCTTGGAGGAAGTTCACAGACAAACGGACCGGAACCTTCCGCCGCGGAGAAGCGAGCGCGGGCAGCGGAAGCGGCCGAAGCCCGCAAAGGAGATTGGCGACAGGGTGGACACGCAGACCCGGACAAGGCGCGCAGCATCGCCCAGCGACGCGAGAAGGACGAGCTGTTGGCTAAAATCTACAATCGGTACACGACACTGGGGCGAGAGCCGCCCATTGGCCTGCCGTCCTGCGACTTGGATCAACTACGTCGCCACCTTGAGACGCTGCGCTGAAGCAGATCGCAATGGCCGTGGGATGGAAATTAAAAAGATTTTGTTGAATATATTGAGACTGCAATGCAGTCAATGCGAAGCTGTGCATTCTTCTTACCAACTTACCATCGTACTGGCTCCTCGTGCAGTAGTGTTCGTGTAGCATGTCCAACGTGGCTACTGCACATGCATGTAGACGAACTGCTTTGATGGTGGTGACATTATCCAGTTGTTATAGTACCTACGCACCATCAAGACCATTTTATTGGTCTAGACGCCACTAGCGAAGAGCAGCCAGAAGCACAGCAGTCCATGCGACTGAGGTTCTGGTAGTGTTGAAAGAGCAAGACGAACGTGACGCAAGGCGTGCTGGTGGTCGATATTTCCTGCTGCTTCATCGTCTTCACTAAGTTGTTTGTTGTTTGATTTGTTTGTATTCTTGTTCCCGGATCTAGCGTCTCCAGCTGTGTTTGTATCTTGCTGCAAGGTGCTTCATTTTCTTTTTGTCTGTCTGTCTTCTGTTGTCTGTAGTCTGTAGTCTGGTGAGCGCGAGACACTTCTGTAGTTTCGCTCGCTACTCGAGGAAATAATTAAACAAATCGCTGAGGGATACGAGACCCACGCAGCGCGAATACTCGTCCACGCACACAAAGCGATGCGCCTTGCACGCCGCGAATCGCTCGAATATCATGTGTAGTGTGTCGGTCTTGTAGCACAAATGTAAGCCTTCCCCGACGTTGCCCTAAGGTCGCACAGCACACAGTCAGCTCTATGCTAACTTTCTACCAGGAAGTTATCAACCCACCTCAGCCGCTTGGATTCTGAGAATTTCTCCCACAGGCATGTCTAACTGGGTAAGTGACCGGTCCTTCACCAATTCGGTGACGTTCGATACACAATAAATATTCACAACAACGCCTGTTGCATGAGCGGAGCAATAGTGTTAGTAAGCATCATACCCCATCACCAAATCTCTGGCTAGCCCGCCGGCAACTTACCACTTGGGTCAACTATCGGCACAGCCGAGACTCTCCGTTCAATAAGGGTGTGAAGCACGCGAATAAGCGGCATATCTTCTGGAACTGTCACGAAGCCGCTATAGACGCCTATGCCTAAGTCGAAGATTGGCTGGTCGAACAGCCGACGTTGCTCACGGAAGGTGGCGACCAGGTATTCCAAAATCCCGCTGTGCGTGATGACAGACAAGACCGAGTTCTGGGTCGGGTCTACTACGGGAAGTCTATGAAGCCTATTGTCTCGAAGCATCTTGCACACATTGTAAAGATCGTGCTCTGGTGTGACAGACACCATCTCCTCTCGTGTTGGTGCCATCGACAGTGATCGAGGGATTGCTGTGGTCACAAATATATAGTTAATCACCACGACAACTTGATTACCTTCAGGAATTTACGGGGACGTACCTCTCCAGGATGCAATGCTGTGCTCTGCTAGCTCGTTCATTGGTGATCCACGAATGTAGAAATGGCGCAAGATGTTGACAAAATCGGTCGCCGTGAACATGCCTACAAACTTTCCCTGTTCTGCGTCCCAGATCGGCACCGATTTGATATCTACCACCATCAGCAACATTAGTCAACTTTAAATCACGAACGATCTTGCTCGTAATCGTACCATGCTCTACCAGCGCGAAGAAGGCGAGATTGATGGGGATCTTGACGTCAAAAACCACGACTTTGCCACTGTTTTTAATGACATCATAGCACTTTGTCTCTCTTAAGAAGGCGGCGATGACTTTCTTGCCTTCTTTGACAATGTCCATGACGGAACCCTGTGTCAGATTGAGTCCAGATGCGGAATTGGAGCGGTCCGAGTCACTCATGGGTTGATCTTCGTCGCCCTGTAGCTGTGGTGGCATCACCACGTGGGTGCGTTGCAAGAGGCCGTTCGAGTCGGCCATGGAGTGCATTGTAGTGGGGTTGGCAGGCTCGTTGAAGCCCGACGTGGAGCTGTGCGGGGCCGGCGGCGGAGCGTCGTCCCGCGAGGAGGCGTAGTATCCGTCATGGGACATCCCTCCGTCGCCTCGTTTTCTCTTGCGGTCCGCGAGCGTGGTGGCGACTGCTCCGTGCAGTCACGGAAGGGCAGGACGGGGGTGAAGAACACGGGAAACGTCCGTCGGGGGCGCTACACTGCGACTTGCAGGACGTGGCGGACACCGACGGAGGCACAGATACGTCGCGAAGAAGGCGACGAAGGTCGGAGACGAGGGAGAAGGCCGACGCGGCAGTAGGCGGACGGCTACGACGCGGTGCGGCACGGAAGTGAGGGGGCCTTTGGCTCAAGCGAGAGTGACAGGTTTTCCTTACGAACCATACTGAAGGCAAGACGTTTATATTTTGGCCAATGAGATCGTGGCCAGAATCGAATCAGCCAATGTGACGAGCCCTTCGTATTGGGTGTGGCACACATATTCTGTCCAAGTGGCTACAAAATGTGGTGTTGGGTGCGATCACTACAACGTGAACATCTCACGAGTGTTGCGATTACGTAGATCACTAGGTAAGAATGCTCGGTATGATCAATATGGAGTTGCCACCGTCCAACTGCAACGTCTCTGGCAGTTGGTAATGCACCGGAATTTTGGTCATCACAAGCCTGGTGGATTGAGCGCAGTGGCTACTAGAATTGCGGGTTTTCATGTTCAGGCGAGAAAACCACACTACATGAAGCCTGTAGTCGTGTGTTTGTCGCCCCGAGTGTGGAAGGCTCAAATGCCGATGTTGATAGCAAGCTTTGCACTCGAACATTATAGAAGTGGTGAGGAGTTGGTTATGGACATTCAATTGCGATGGTAGCGGGAGCGTATTAACTGAACTCGACAACCTTCATTGAGGCAGTTGTCGCGACAACTTCATGAGTTTGTGACCGTTACCAGTCACATTCGGCTTATATTGTCGAAGTACATGACACCAACCTTCTTCTCACGAAAACGAGCATTCACTGAGCGCTTATTCAACAGAGAAGCCGCTGTCTGCTCAAGCTACCGTCAATCGTAGTTCACAAACATGGTCTCCGTTTTGTGAGGAAGTTGAAGTCGATATCAGACATGGCTACATGTGCAAATACTATCTGAAAATCACTGCAACTGGTTGAAGATAGCCCCATACAATCTGCCAGACGATCGCTGCCGATGGCTACATCATTTACGTTTCGAGTCGCCAGATTGCCATGACGGACAGCAAGGAACAGGGCCAAGCCTCCTCACTACGGGCGTTTGTGGACTCCAGTGACGGGATCATCGCTAAGACAGCGATACAATACATGGACTTCGTCCGCTGTCGCCGTCGCGTGGTGGACACGCGGAAGTGGCACAAGCTCAAGTCAGAGCGAGGCATCGACCTGTTCACGGAGCGCGTGGAGCTGCGTGAGGCTCCGAACGTGTGCAACATGCGACACTCATTGCCTAGTGATTGCAGCAGCTCCGAGTCTCTCGTGGCACTGCGCACCACGATGGTGAGTGCTTTTGGGGGCGGGACGCTGTCTGGGACGCTGGACGATGTCATGGACGGACTGTACGCCGACACGACGGAGCAGATGCAGCTGAACTCTTCAATACAATACGGAAGTGTATTGGACTGCGGCGTGGTGCGCACATTCCGAACAAAGTCTGACACCAACCCGCACGAGTTTTTCGGGGTCAAGTTCGTGGAGAAGTTTGGTCACATTCCGGGAGTCATTGATCAGCTCTGCTGGGTTGAACGCATGGGCACTATGACCACAACAGGTAGACGCTTCGGCTTCCAGTTGATCAAGTCAGTGGAGACGGAGGACCGGACATCGGACCAGTCAGTACGCAGAGTCAACATGTCAGTGTGCTATCTCTACTATCAGACAGCACCAGACGCTGTCGACGTATTTATTCGTGGGATTGTGGAACTACCAGGAAGCACCAAACGTAGGCGACGTCCAGAGACCATCAATGCAGCAGGAGATTACATCCTGGCCACGATCCGAGGACGGGAGTGCCAGCGTATGAAAACGATCGCAACGTTGATCAAGAGGTCCAAGACGGAGCGCGAAAGTCTGAAGTATGTTGCTTATCTGTTTGGTAAAATGTAGCACGCGGCTGCACGACGGGGCATAACTTAATGTGCTAACTTGAGTGTGATATGTATGCTGCAGTGTCTGTCATTGCTCAAAGTTTGTTCGAGGGTTAGAAAAAGTTGTACGTCCAGTGATACCATTTTCCTGTACGGAATGCGACGATAATCACTCGGATGATGTCTGTGTTGCTGCAGGAAATGTGTTCTGGTTGTCAAGAAGCAATGCGTCGTCCGAAGCTGGTGACGTTGGCCGATGCCGATAGCAGGAAGCACGGCTCTCAAGGTGCGTTTGATCTATCAGGCCAATGTTATCTCTCAGTAGCTAAACTGTATATATGTCTTCGTCTTCAGTTCCAAGCGAGGCACTACACGGTATTAAGCTCAAGTCACGGTACGGCAGCACGCGCAACGATGGGGATCTGCCAGAAACTGTGGCCAAAAGCTACCGCGAATCCGAGTCGTTCCGAATGATGTTACCGATTCGAGATCCTCGTCCGAGTTCCAACTACCGCGTGAGTCGCAATAAGCGAGAGAATATTCTTATCACCATGCTGCGCAAGCACGAGCGTGAGCGTCAACGGCGAAGTAGTGAGTCGTCGGCAACAACGACATCGAGTGCATAATAAAGCTGTAAAAATGATTGTCGCAGGGCAACTGACCAATCATAATCGTTTATCGGATACTTCTGACCAATGAACGCACGCGATCTCGAATTTTCTAGTATTTTCGCGAATTCTGTACCACGACGCCCAACTCAGTCATCCACTTCAACGCAGTCTCATTATTCAAATAGCAAACTGGAGCTCAAGACAGACAAGAAATATGGGCAAGGATTACTACGCCACTTTAAATGTGTCCAAGAACGCCACGGACGACGAACTGCGCAAAGCCTACCGCAAGCTGGCGCTCAAGTGGCACCCGGACAAGAACCCGAACGACCGCGATGGCGCACAGAAGAAATTCCAGGAGATCGGAGAGGCTTATGAGGTACTGAGCGACAAGAAGAAGCGTGAGATCTACGACATGTACGGCGAGGAGGGACTCAAGGGCCAACCAGCAGGTCCTGAAGGTCCAGACGGAGGCATGCCTAGTGGAATGGGCGGCATGTATGGGCGGCATGCCCGGAGGTTTTACGTACACGACGACGAGCTCCGGATTCCCGGGTGGAGGCTTCAGCTTCCATTCCACCGACCCGTCCAAGATCTTCGAGCAGTTCTTCGGCACTTCTAACCTCCATGAGGCAGAGAACAGAGACCCCATGGCCTCTATGTTTGGTGACATGGGCTTTGGAGGCATGCACGGCATGAGGAGTGGCGGTTTTGGGGGCCACGATCCTTTTGGCCACCAAAGACGTCCACGAGCACAACAGCTCAAGAGTGAGCTGGAAGTATCGCTGGAACAGCTCTACACAGGCTGCACTAAGAAGCTCAAGATTACTCGCAAAGTGCATGATCCGAGCTCGAATCAACTGCGCGAGGAGCAAAAGATCTTGGAGATCAACATCAAACCTGGTTGGAAGGATGGTACGAAGGTGACCTTTGGGGGTCAGGGCGACGCTTTGCCTGGCCGACCCGCTCAAGATATCGTGTTCGTGATCAAGCAAAAGCCGCACAACAAGTTCAAACGCGATGGTGACAATTTGCTGTATCACGCCAAATTATCACTGCGAGACGCGCTGCTTGGCAGTGGCACATTGACCATTAAGACATTGGATGGACGCGAGGTCCCCGTTCCACTTGGAGGTGTGGTTGCTCCCGGTACGCAAATGGTAATAGCGGGCGAGGGCATGCCGCTCCAAAAACGGCCCACCCAACGCGGCAACCTGGTGGTAGAGTTCGATGTGCAGTTCCCTACCCAACTTACGGAGGCTCAGAAGAGCATTGTACGCCAGGCATTGTAAGCTATCGATGTTGCTAGGAAATCAATGCTAGGTATGTAGGTGTTCATTTATCTAATTGCTAATAGAAAACTTTAAAACAAAGCCGTTTGGGTCTCGAAGCATCCGGACCTTTTTGCGAGTAGCACCGGAATCTGGTGGTACGATTATCGCTTGGAACATGAAAAGAACTTTGAAGGATTTCGTTATGTTACAAGATTAAAGTTGGTTGCTGCTCTCGTTAGTCTTCTCCTTTCTCACCTTCCTCACACTTCTCGACTTCTTCATTTTTTCCATTCCAGCGAGCTTACAGATACTCGATCGATTCCGTTTCAGCAGGGTTTTTTCTTGTCTTGGTGTCGGGGTGCTACCGGGTTTCCTCATTTCCTCGTGAGTTTCAGCGAATGGACATATACGCAACGAGAACAACTGAAAAAAATAAAAAAAGCAAAGAACCAAAGCTCAACTTCACCATCCATCCACAGAAGTAGCAGCAGAAGGAAAAAGTCTGACAACGGATTCGTCAATCAGGTCGTCCGTCAATCCGTAGTCCTGTCCGCCTCACATAGTGCCACGACGAATGTGCTGGTAGACGAGACCTTCAGGAGTAAGCTGCGGCTTGTAACCAGAGGATGCGGCCCAGGCCTGGATGTTGATGTCGTCCTTGGTGGTCTTGACGATGTCCGTCGCCTTTTTGGCCTGTTGTTCCTTAGCTTTGGCCAATATCTTGCTCACGCCGTCAGCGAAGGCGTTGACATTGTCTCCACACTCGAGCTTGAGCACGTCGACCTTCAGCTGCATCTGGTCCAGCAGCGCCACATTCTCCTTGGCGAGTTTCCGCTCCATGCGTCGGCGCTCACTGTTGAGTCCCGAGAGTTGTTTCTGCAGACGATTGACCAAAAACTCCTGCTCCTGCTCCAGTTCGTTCTCGAGATGCACCTTCTCATGGAGGATCTTGGCCACCTGTGACTCCAACGCCTTGCGTACACCATTATCTTCGTTCTGTAGCTCCTGTATCAGACGTTCCTTCTCAGCACGCGCAGCCTCGAGCTGCTTCGAGAGGCGGTTGACGATATACTCCTGTTCATTCTCCAGCTTATTCTCGAGATCCACCTTCTCCTTGCGCAGTTGGTTGAGTTTCTTCTGCAGATTGTTCGTCAGCAGCTCCTCCTCACGCTCCACCTCGAGCGCCAGCTTCTCCTTCTCGCTCTTCACGTCGTGCAGGCGCTTAATAAGGCGGTTGGTCATCCGCTCCTCCTCGAACTCCGTCGATTCGCCCAAAGCCACGAGCGACGCACGCAGAGACTTGACCTCGAGCTCCAACGCAGCTGTGCGCTGACGCTCTAGGATCAGCAGCTCACGCGCGTCGTCTTCCGGGTTGTTAGCCATGTTCACTCGTCCACTTGACGTTTGAATGCGGCTTGAGTCGCGCGAAGCTTTTCGGGAAATGACAGCGAGGAAAAGGCACGACAGAGAACAGCTGGGCAGGAGTGAAGGTCACCGACTACATTGTGAGAGAGCGCCGAAAATATGAGATTGATTTTGACAGCATCGAGAGGAAACGACTCGCACAACGTATAGAAAGACGTTTGGTGACGTATGTGTTTTCGGAGGTCTTGGCCGCTGTAAATTTGACGCGACAGCAGCTTCAACTACGGAAATCTATGTGCGACATGCACTCGATGTTCCTGTTGTTTGAGTTGGTCGTTTGCGAACTAGTTTTGTTGCCGTTTTACCTTCGCGCACGTGACGTGCGCGAAGGCGTGCGGCACGTGTGTTCTCGGCGCTTTGGTGCCATATCACTTGGCGAATTTTTGGTGTCGCGATGATTCAGAATGTACCGTGAGAACAGGAGGCTAAACGGTTGGCGCGTTAAAAGTTGGCTTGGGAAGTTTCGAGAATATGAACACGTTTGCCTAACGCTTCCGGATTGCCGTTTTCGACGAACATATAGAGGTCAAGCTCAAGCGCAGCATTTTCTGCCGTAGTCGGTTTGATTGTGGTCATCAGCACTCTCTATTTCCGCAGATGGTTGTCGTCTAGCCTGCTGCAAATTTGGCGTGCCAGTTGGTTGTGGAACTTCTCTGTTGTTGGTGCTGCAGGGTGGACAGGTTTCTGCAGGTTCCTCCTGCCAGAAAGTCCTCCAAAATTTGACAAACTTGCTTTGCGTTGTGATTTATACTTTGTGGACTGTTGCGGAGCATACTTCGTGTGTGTACCTGCGACGTATTTGTTCAACAATGCCGATTATTAATTACTGCTGTGGATTCAGGAATGAACTCCTGATGAAGGTTATGCTACGATACCTCTGTCGGGTAGGATTCCCACCAGGATGGATCTTTCTTCTCTTGATAAAAATATTGGTACAAATGCTGGTTTTCTTCTTGTAACGTTTTATAACAGAAGCACATCCCGAAATCCGAGATAGAACTAACGTTGGTATTGAGCAATAATGCACCTCTCACGTTTGGAAGCATGCAATGCAATATGTGGTGTCAATACTTGTGCTGTGGCGATATTGGTGAACAATACTCGCAATACTCTCCAGCGAATTCGATAATAGCCACGAACGTTGGATTGATCATCAAGCTTGGAGACATTGACACGGACTCAACGTGCTGATAGTATGTGCGTTGCGCTGACACGGTGGAGTTGGCGACGATGTTGCTCGTTGACAAGTGTCTTGTAACAAATCCGAGACCCCATTGTCCACTCTTTGTACAAAATACATTATTAGTCAAGAATATCCGCAGCAATGTCGTCGACATGGGGCGGCTGGGGCACCAAGATCAACATGACGTCCATCGTGTCGCAGGGGCTGGAGCAGGTCCGCAGTCTGCGTGAGGACGTGGAGAAGTCCTTCGACCAGGTGGTGACAGGCGCGCCGGGTGCCCGCGCGCCGCTGCCTCTCGCACCCGTGAAGACGTCGGGAGAGCAGATTGAGGACAAATCAGCGGATAATGAGGCAAATAAGACGCAGAATGAGGTAGTGATGTCGACAAAAGAGACCTTAATTGAGGACAAAACCCCTGTAGTCTTAGAAAGCAAAGAGGAGATTGTTGCTGAGGACATTAAAGAGAACACAGAGGTTGTACCAGAGGAGAATAAGCCTCAAGAGGATCGTGATCCTGAACAACGCAATGAGGAAATACAGACTCAAGGAGAGGAGATACAGATCCAAGAAGAGAAAAAGCAGGAAGAAAGAGATGATCCAGAGCTTCTAGAAGAACAGGAAGAAGATGAGGAAGAACTGGAGAAAGAAGAGGACCGGGACGAGATTGAAGGTGTAGAGGAGAATGAGGAAATTGAGGATAAAGTTGAAGTGGAGGAGGAAGTTTTGAAGGTTGAGATGGTAGAACAAGGTGAAGCTAGAAAGGAGGGTTCTGCTGTAGAAGAAGGTTCTGTTGGAGACAAGTTGCCAGAGGTGGAGAAAGATGTGGCAGTCCTCCGGAAGGAGCTGGAAATGAGAGAGTCGCAGCTATTAGCGACGTCAGCAACCATCCAGGAGCTCCATGACGAGCTGGACAAGACCTGCCATCGTGAGGTTGCAGCTGTGGAGCGCTCGCAGTTCTTGACGGAGCAACTAGAGAACATGCGACGTGAAGTGACAAAACTGACGCAGTTGCACCGAGACACAAGCAATAGTCAAAGTGCAGATGTGCAGGCGCTGCAAATGGCACTAGCAGAGAAAGAGGAGAAACTGAGTGCGTTGTTGGATGAGGGTCAAGCGCTGTCGGTCAAGCAAGCACAATTGGAACAACGACTACGCACATTGCGTAAAGAGAAGGACGAACTGGAGGAGCAAGCACTCAAGTCGCAATCACAGTTTGAAACGTCTGCTGAGGAGGTGAAGAATCTTTCGTCGAAGCTGAAGACTAGTGAGGAGGAGAAAACGCGTTTAGCGCAAGAAAATCGGCAGCTGACAAGTAATGCGGATAGCACGAGTGCAAATGTGAAGAAGGCTGAGCGAGAAGCGCGTGAAGCTACGCAGCAGTTTGAAAAGCTACAATCCAAGGTGGAAGACCTGACTCTGGTTGTTACTAGTAAGAACGAACAAATCGAGAAACTCAAGACGGCTACCAAGTCTAATGAAACCCTTAATCTCGAGAAGGCAGAGCTTCAACAGACACTGCAGTTTCTACAGGATAATGTCCGCGACTTGGAGCAGGAAGCAGCCCGCCGAGAGGAAATGGCGCGGGCTGAGATTACTGACTTGAAGCGCAAGTGGCAAGATGCTGTTGCACGAGTGGACATGCTAGGACAGAGTGTATCTGAAGCCACTCAACCACTGCTTCGTCAAATCCATGCGCTGCAAGAGGATCAGCGTGCTGGACAGGAAAGCTGGAAGGCAACTGAGAGCACATTTGTTGCACGTATTGACGAGGCCATGGAGCAACGTCGTGTCGCAGAGCAGGAAAAGCTTAACATGGAGCAGCAATTACGTGAGCTTCAGCGTAGGATGGACGAAAGTGAATTGGAGTTTGCAAGGAATCAGGCTGATCTAGCACGTGCGCAAGATGCTGCGGAAACTGCGAAGGCTGAAGCACGCGAACTCCGCGGACAAGCAGACGCGCTACAGATTGACTTGGAGCAAGCTAAACATCAACGTGACGCTGAGGTGGAAGCAAAGCGTCAGCTTCAGACTAGACTAGATAGCGTGGAAAAGTCTTCCAAAAAGATGGAGGTTTCGGCAACGGTGACAGCCGAGCTAGAACAGTCTCGTGAGCGTGAAGCACAACTTCGACAGGACCTAGAGTGGCACCAACAAGAGCTTCAGCGACTAAAGAATTCTACTGCACAACTCGCATCAGCACCATTGTCAACAGGATCCACATCTTCTCAGCATCATTACATGAGGCGAAACTTGGATGGCGAGCAGAGCAACAGATGTGATGGTATTGGGAATGGACTATCTTCTGAGGCGTCGATTCTCAAAACCACGCTGGAGACAACAACAGGGGATTCACTTAGCTCGAATGGTGGTAAAACGTCAGTTTTGGGACTTAGTCAACTGCAACAGCGATTACGTTTGCGTGAGGGAGAAAACAGAATGTTAAAGCAACAGCTAGATGCGTTGGACGCCCGACAGAAGCAAACGACTGACGAGATCGTTCGATTGAGCACGCGAAATGCGTTGTTGGAGAGTGGTGAGGCACAGAGAGAACAGGCACAATTAGAACTGGCGAAATTGCAGAAACATCAGGTAGTACTGCTCGAACTTTTTGGTGAAAAAGAGGAGCAAGTTGAGGAATTACAAGCCGAGGTAAGTGAGCTGAAGGCCTTCTACCGAAAACAGCTCGACACCCTGGCCACCCACAATGAGCAACAACAGAAGCAGCGCGAAGAACAACAATATCATTAGTGGCAAGATTAATCAAGCGGTAAGTCTTGCCATTTTTGTCCAGTATGTATCCTCCTCCCAGTGTTTGCTTGCACTGTAGATGCGGAATATACATGGTGATACGTGTTCTGAGCATTTCATCAAGCAGTACAGACTAACAGGAGAAAAGTTCAAGAGAGCAGTGGTATGTACAAATTCAAATTGGCACTTCGGCATTCCAGGAATTACGGCTCTATCGTCCGCGAAGACTTTTACAACGTGAACTTCTCGTTGCCGTCTTCGTCGCAGATG
>PCFV01000672.1:0-17593 GCA_002812785.1 Phytophthora litchii | reverse complement strand
CGGTGGCTAGAACGAGGACTAGTGATCACGTGGAAGTATCCCCGTGCTCACTTCGAAGGCCTCAACCTCCGACGTCTAGTCTACATATAAAATATACTTCCCGTGTCCGTTCTAATCGACTCGCCTGGTGTGTCGTGCCAAGTGCATTGAGCAGGAGTGGATGTCAGGGCTACGGTCTCGTCGTCATGGTTCTTATCGCGCCAATTTTACTTGGGTTGATTTGTGAACCAGGCCATAATTATCCTGAGCTGGCTCAGTGATCTTGATCTCGCAATTCATTTGAGTCTTGATATTGCATCACGCAAGGGCAGATATCTCTCGTTGAAGCAATATGGCCGACACGATGGAGATCCCCAAAAGCCGGTTGATCGAAGCTAAGCAGGTAAGCATAGAAATCACCACCTCCAAGTATTTGTGATACTTACTCGTTCTTGTTCAGAGACGACAAGAAGCGTCCAAGGATGCCTTGCTGTTGAGAAACCGTATTGCGTTGCTCAAGGCTGAGGAAGAGAAGGCCTGGAAGAAAATCGAGCAGACGCGTCGTCGTGCTGCTGAGCTCCTTAAACTCCGAGAAGACAATGGTCGAGCGCACGCCATGCTGAAAGAACTAGCGATGGAAATGGAGCGCGAGAATCAACTGTCCATCCAAGCCAAACGTGAGCTCGTGTTAAGCATCGACAGTATCCCAAAGAAGAAAGAGATCAGTATGCAACTTACCGAGGCACGACGAAGTGAAGCCCAACAACTCAAAGAAGACAAACAGCGTTGGAAAGAGATCATGGACCAACAGAAGCGAGACGAAATGAATGACGCCATCCGCCGCAAGGAAGAAATCATCAGTCAGAAGGAGGCCTTGCGTGCCAAGAAGATCATGCACCAGCAGGACATCGATAAAGTCAATCGGGAGCGCGCATTGGAGAAAATCCGCGCCGAGGAAGATCAAGCTCGGCGACACGAGGCTGAGGTACAGGAGATGGAACGCCAGGAGTTGGAGCTCATCCAACGGCTGCGCAACACGCAGCACTTGCAGAAGCAAGCGTTTGATGAGCTAGAAGCTGCCCTCAGTGGAGGAAATGGCGCGAATGCCAAGCTGTCTTAATTATTGGTTCCACTGGCATCACTCCACATAAGACGCGATCGTATGTCGTTCACGTCATTTATAAGAGCCTGCTTTGACAAAACTTCACTTGTATCTCCGTCTTGTTCATCGACACAATAACTCTTTGCGTTTTCCTCTTGACGATCACCAGGCTTGTGTGGCAGGTGGTGCAAGACCATCAGTATTTTATTCATCAACGTCTGCAGCTGCGACTGATTGTCAGTATCCATTATACCGTGGCTCAGGTGCAAAGTTTCATTGTTGAGGAACCAGACACCAAGTAATTGCAACAACAATCGGATCGTCGATTCCAGGTTCTCTGCACTATCACTTTTGGTGATCGTCGCAATGGGTATCGACGTTGCTAGAATTATTCTGCACTGTGAAAGCAACACCGAGCTCCACAACACTTGTGTATCGAGTTGCTCATCTGCAAGTTCGCCACACTGCGGCAGTTCATTCGGTGACGCGAAACCACACGGAAACAGCAGCGTCATCACATCTAGCCGTAACTCGCCAGCGCTTGGACTCAGAACTCGTTCGGTAGTTGAGGTCGCTCCGTTGCTGCTAGCACTACACTCGCCCTGCGCCAGAAGCAGAAAGGTGGCCCTCATTTGCTCTAGAGCGCCAATAAAACTTGAGCTCATCGCGTCAATCACAAACCGTAACAATCCCTGAGCCACCTGCAACGATGAAGTATCTGCAGCCGCATGTGCAGATGTAGCGACTGCCTTGTCAATATCGGCAAAACATTTATCTTCTACCAGTAAATTTTGGGCCTCCTGAACACGAGCTTCCCCATCCACATCGAACCAATACCCACTTCTCCGGCATGCACTCAATACTTGAAACCAGAAGTGGTCGGCACGACGCGTCTTCCACTGCTTCCTTGGAGCATATTTGTTGACCACGCTATTGTATAGGTGATTAGCATCATCATCATCCTTTACTTTACGTGGTCTAACCAAGAATGCAAAAAACTCGCGAACACTTTCTGGTGCATCAGACTGCAGCAGATTGTCGATATAGCTAGTCACCACTTCGTCGTCACCGTCGACAAGCGTATAACGGCCAAGTTGGTGCTCATCAACAGCATTTAAGATGTTAAGAAGGCACGACGTCAAGCGGTGTGAAGGCGAGAAGGAACTGACCAGTTGAGACTGAAGCAATTGTCCCGCAGTTTTAGCAACATCGAAATGGGTTTTCGAGACAGCAAGACCTGCGATCGAGATGAAGAAGCTCGCGGGGAATGCTAGTACCTCGCCACCACCTTTCTGGGTTATTTCATGTTGACCCTCAGTTTTCACCTGGCATTCTAGTGCTGCCAGCAGTACATCCAATGCTGCTCTCACACAGATCATGTCGCCTGTATTCACAAGCATGTGAACTGCCCGTGTCGTCGCCTTGGTTGACCCGATATTCAAAAGTGCTAAGGCGGATTCTTCATGCCGACCGCGCTTGGAAAGAAACTCAGCGTACTTCCACAAAGTGTCGTGAACAAGCGGGTCATTTGGTCCTAATCTTGATCTAATGAGTGCAAGAGCTTCCTTGTGAGCATCTCCACTCACTAAACAAGTCACAGCGGAGCCAACCTTCCCTATACTAAGGAAATAAAATGCTATAAGAAATGATAAAGCAACAGCATACGTCAGACATAAGTTGATGTAATAAGCAGCAATAGGGAACACAAACCTGCTGACTTTTTGTCGCCCTGAGAATCGAGTTGGTGTGCGTACAAGTTCGTCATTTCTCGCCACACATCCATGCCCGCCATTGGAGCGTACGAAAGCCACGTTGGCGACAAAGCTCCTTCTTTTGCAACGATCCGGAGGGCCTCGGTGACATCGCCCTGTAGTAGTAAAATGTTGGCAAGATCCTCCCATTCCCGTTCACCTTGAAAACGTTTCGATTCAGATGTGAAGAATTCTCGAAGAGATATGCGGTCGGTATGAGCGAGAAGGTTGTCTATCGATGTGCGGGGATTCTTATCATCCACATTGTCTGATAGCGAATCCGGTTGCTTCCTTCTTGCCACCCTGCAGCAAGCCGAAGCAATTTCGGCTGGAGTAAGTTTCGTCTCGGGATGGAAAATCATCATATTCTTTTTCTTCGGTTTGCTGTTGACTGGGGTCTGGTCAGCGCCTCTATTGGTTAACGGTGGTACAGCCAATGTGTCCGAGTTAGCAACTTCTCCTTGTTCGAGCTGCACTAATGCATGATCTGCACGTCGTGAAGATGCAATTGTTTCAATTTCCTGCGGCTGTTTCACCTTGCCATGCTTCTTCAGTTTGGATGACGCAGCTTTCTGTTGCTCTCTGTAGTTCCAAAGACGCAGCGTTTGGTCCTCACCTCCTGTAACTAGAACGTGCTGTGACACCCAGTCGAGAGATAAGACGCGTCCAACATGATGGTTGAAGTACGCTTCCCTCTGAAATGATGCACAATTCCAAACCTGAACAGATCCATCAGCAGAGGTTGTCGCCAAAACATCGTGGTCTACATCAGAACACCACCTCAGACTTGTGATCTTGTTCGAGTGAGCGCCAAGAAGACGACTTTCCTGAGTAGCTTCAGATGAGCTTGACAAATTTGTACCGTATGAGCTAGTTTCTCCCCAACTGTAAACAAAGATTTTCCCATCTTGACCTCCAGACGCCAGCAAACGAGGATTGATGCTTTTGCTCCACGCGAGGCAGGTTACCGTTTCGAAATGCTCGTGAAAATGTTGCACCGCTATACTATTCTCTGTGTATTCACCCCATTTCATTACTTCCACAACACCGTTAGTACGACCGACAGCGATTAGCTCGCATTGATCCTCCCACTCAAATACGACACAATCACGCATGATTTCACGAGATTTCTGGGCAACTGCTTCAGTATTCGATTCCAAGACAAGACTGCCAGCGTCGCAGCTCCACAATCGTACCTTCACATCACCTCCATCGCGAGTCTTACTTGCCTGCCCCTCCTGTACAATCAATGCATCCTCCAGACACTGACCTTGGGCCTGCGCCGCCTCCAGCTGTTTGATACTCTCAAGAAAATCGTCATCTGCATCATTAGTCTGCTTTGGCCGTAGCACTACCCACTGAAGTTGTTGGATCTCGCGATCGTGACTAGTACGAAAGTGATTGTACTTCTTGGTTTGAATGTCGTAAATTCCAATACGACCATCTTCCATACCGTACGCTAGCACGGAGTGTTGGAGTGGATGCCATCGAACGCAGGTAACTTTACTCTGCAGTCCTTTCCAAAGCAGGTCGCACTCATAGTCACCTGTTACTGATGCAGTCGTCGTTCCTAGGTTCCATAGCCGAATTGACTGATCTCCAATTCCAGCAGCTACAAGACCAGTTGTTGCATTATGCGAAACGCTATATGCATGCCCTCCCAACCCGGTTAGCTTCTCAACACAAGCTGCAGCTGCTGATGATTTTGAAAACTTATTTTCCTTCCAAAGACGTAGTTCTCGATCCAACGATACAGTTAGCATCGACACGGCATCCGCTTCAGTTGATGCAGCATTTCGGGGAGGTACCATCACAATACTGAAAAGCATTCTATTGTGGCCGCCTTTGACGACAACAGGTTTGCATGGAGCACGATTTTTTCCATTCTTTTCAGGAGTATTCACCTTGGTCACACTCCATTCCCAACGAAACAGACTGCCGTCAAACGAACCCGACCAAAGACAATGATTTCTCGACGCTGTCTGAACATCATTCAAACTCCACGCAACCGGCAGCCATAGTTGTTTTGTCTGGGTAAATGACATACCCTGTTTTCCAGTTGGAAGCCGCAGCACCTGCTCCAACTCAGACCCCTCACTTGCACTCGAAGTGATCTTCCATATTTTAATCGTTTTATCCCGAGACGAAGACGCCAACCAGATTTCCCGAGCTGGAACCTCAGACATCATTGAATCCTCATCGGCTTCACCAGTAGCGCAAGTGGTTCCTACTGTCGCCTTCCACGCGACGCATTGAACTTCTTGATCATGCCCAGCAAAACGGTGGCGTACAGTGCCCTGAGCAGCGTCCACAAGGCAAAGCACTCCACTGCGATATCCGACAGCAACTAGCGTTTTGTCGTGTGGTGAGATTGCCATCGAGTGGATACCATCGCCTGAAATCGGCATGAAGAAAGACACTTTTCCTCTGCACAAATCACCACATCGTTAGTTTCACTAATTAGATACCAGACACAAACATACCAGTCCACATACGCGTCACGTTCCCATGCGCTGATCCGTCCTTGTCGATCTCCTGCCACTACAAAGTTGGCATCCAGTGTCGTTGACACCGCCACAGCCATCACTTCTGCCTTATGCTTCCGGTGCTGTTCAATCATCGTCAATGATGCCACATCCCTACCCAAATACATAAAGTTACTACTCCGCCCTAAACGTCCATAGCAATGCAGACTCACCAGATCTGCACGCTGCCTTCCTCTCCTCCACACAGTAGCCGCAGCTCCCCCGTCGTGTCCGTCAAAAACTGCACTGACGTCACGCGGCGGTCACGTTTTCCACGCACCAACTGAGCGAAGAACGAGATCTTCACTCCTGTTTCAGCTCCAGCTTCTTCATTTGCCACCTGCAGCATTGGCACATTAGATGTCAACTAGATCATCTTTACCTTGCTAAACTGTGTAAACCTGGTAGATAAAGACGCTGTTCTTGGCTCCAAAGGCAAATAGCAGACCAAACACATCACTGCGACCCCAATCACAGATCTACAAGCAGCAAAACCTATCGTAAATGAAAGTTTCCATCGAAATCAATGTCTGCTTCTTTGATCCGTTATAACTCTTCAACCACGTACTTTTGAGCAGTACCAATTGGCTGACGGGGGTAGCAGACGCAGGTGATCCTTCCTATGCGCAGTGTTCAGCGCTCCGCTCCCTCCTTCCTTCACCACACATGCATCAAGCTCCGTCTCCTCCATCACCAACGCCTTCTTCATTCAAATTTCTAGCGCGGGTAAATGTGCTAAATATCAGCCAATCACAGCGCGATGAAGCCAAGTCTCGTAGCTCCACATCATGAGAAGCGGCGGTCGCCACCGCCAGCTAACACCGCCGCTCCCAGTGACGCACGGGACACGACACAGAAGCCCCAGTTGGAGAAAGAGACGAGAAACGACGGCGCTCAGTTGCTGTCCATCGCCACAAGTGGAAGTTTCGTGACCTGCACAAGCGATGAGTCCTGCCATTTGTGCGGCCGGCATGAGCACGGCCAGCTTGGGCACGTCGCCGTCCGCGGGCTGGAACTTGGGCGTGCAACGTCGAGACCGCAAGCTCTGGAGCTCCATTGCTGAGAGGGTTGAAGCCGATGTGGCCGTGCTGCAGTTGACGCTTGTGGAGCTGGAAGAGATGCTCAAGCAGCTCATGACTGTGGCTCTACCCAATCCACGGATACGAGGAGATGTAAGTTAGTGTAATGGATACGAAAAAGATGGAGATACTGATGTTGAAGTTGTTGCAGGAGATTGCGGCGCTGATCACAGCTTTGACGCAAATTCTGCCGTTGAGCTCGGGACTCTTGTGCTCCGAGTTCACACGCTTTGTGCAGAAATGTTGCTGCAAGGAGAGAGTGCTGTTTTCTAGTGCTCAGTTGCAGATGGTGATGACGTTCTATTTGAACTTTATCAAGATGTGCCCCAGCTGGTACACAGCCAACTCGATACGAGCGCTGGGTCAAGTGCTGCATGATAATGCGGACCGTGCGAGTAACGAGTTCGAGCTGTTGTTTGCAGTGCTGCTGAAGCACTTGGATCCGTCGGGTGTGGATATTGAAGCACGCTACGCGGCGACAAGCTGCGTATCGAATATTTGCACACAGGCTGGGAAAACGCCTGAAGTGTACCACTACTTTTCGTCGTTATTGCGAATGGTGGTGGAGAACTTTCGACAGCAAGCTCTTAGTCTCACCAAGGGTCAAAATGACCGCATTCTAGTGAAGGCGTGTACTTCCAGTATGAAGTGCATCTTCACGATCATCAACTCGACCTTTGATCGCCTGAATGATCGCATTGCTACGACGTTGCCCAGCTTGCTGAGCTCCATGCGCCAGGTTGTGGGTTATGGTCTGGTACTCAAAAATGGTGAAAACGATGTTGTGTTTACGTACCAAGAAGAAATGCAGCCTACCGACTCCGATACGTCCGTGTGCGGTTCAGATGGTAGCAGCGGAGGACGACAAGTCGGAGAGTAAGTGTTGTGCTGGTGCTTAGTACAATATGTTGATACCCATGGTTTAACGTTAACTTCTGCTGCTTTGTGCATCTTTCTGCAGTGGTTTGCTAGCGCGGTTGCGCATTACAGTGCTGTACACACTCGAAGCAATTGCCCAGCACTTTCCTAAAGTCATCACATCGTCGATGGGGCTGTATTTACCGGAGCAGACCACGCCTTACATGACGCTCTTCAACAACACGCCATCGGTTCTTACTTTGCTCATCGCTGATCCCAGCGAAAGGGCTCGCATGACTGCTGCTAAGTTTTTGGACGCGTTCTGGGAGAAAATCCCTCTGAAGATGTATTTCCGACGACCATCTAATGCTGGTGCGACGACGGTAGCGACTACGTCGTCGATGTCGTTTGCATCAATGCCCAAGCGACTCTCTTTGATGCTATACCAAGTGCACATCACATTAGTGTACTGTATTCAGCACGAGAAAGAGTCCGCACCGCTTGCACAGATACTGAAGGTGAGTGCTTCAAGGTGGATGTGGGCATCGGTAAAATTGTCGCTAACTTCTAGTTCGTGTGATGGTATATTGTAGAGTACGGCATCAGTGATTCAGCACTTTCCGTATGGGGACGTGGGAGCAGTTCTTGACCAAATGGAGCTTACACCAAGCCTTGGGGAAATTTTGCAAGCACTTGCGTCAAGTTTGTATGTGGCAGCGGCATCAACTGGTAGGTTGATTGAAGTGGTCAACCTCTGGCATCGTGGACTAACTGTTATTGATTTGTGCGTAGATCATGGCGTACGGATGGCCAGCTTATCATGCATGTCAGCCCTTCTCAACGTTCAGGAGACTCTTCCAGCTATATTGGACTGGATGATACATACAAGTGACACTGACCGTGTGATCCGGGTGGCGCACGTATCAATTGCATGCGGGACGTGGCTACTGCGCCGCCGATCATTCGTGGAGGAGCTTCTGCTGATGGCATCCCGGCCTGATGACTCATCGCGTACACTATTGCGCTTGGAGGCGATGTCACTCTTGTCCAAGATTGCAAAGAACTACTCCCCAGCACTAAGTGCTAACTGGAATCGACTTTCAGAGTTTATGTTGGTCGCCTTTCAAGACATGGACCCCAACGTACGTCTGCAAGCTGTTAAAATACTGGAGAATTACATTAAGGGCGAGAACGGAAGTCCTGAAAATGCAATGCCTGGAAGTACAACCACGAGGGATACTTGTCGTGTAGAATTCTTGGAGTTTATGGCGACGCATTTGATGCGAGCATTCTACGACACATCCCATCACGTTCGTGCTAGTGTGTGCGCATGTTTCACACTGTTATCTGCTCAAGACTGGGCCTGGTTTGGTGAGAAGAAGCAACCTCGGCGTCTCCCCGTATTAGCAGCTAAGAGTGGTAACTACAATGGAGCTGGACCTAACGTTTCGTGCTTGGACTCGTATACAAGGATTTTTCTGCAAACTCCAAAAGATAGCTCTCCAGTGGTTCGTGCTGCGGGATTCCGGCTGCTGGGGTCTCTGTGTCTTGCTCCGACGTACAAGACACGATCCTTTGCTAGTAGTGTTGTTGGGTTAGCTTTGGATGCTCTCGGAGACTCGACTTTGAACGTTCGCGTTCGGGCTGCATGGGCATTGGGCAATGTCTGCACCACTCTTGGTCCCGAGTCGATCCCAGAGAAAGATGCATCTCCACTACAGCCACCAGCCTTGTCATCTACCTGTGCAGCGAAGACTGAATCTTCTATGGCGCCTCCATCGATACCTCCGCAGGTGCTGTACGAGTTGTTACCAGCTTATCAGTTGCGCTTAGTCATTGAGAAGATGCTGGTTTCCATCAACGACAACGATAAGGTGGCGTCAAGCGTGGCTCGTACGCTGGGACTTGTGTGTCGTTGGATCAGCTTCCCACCTTTCCGGTGCAGTCTCACTGCGAAAGATTGTACGTGGCTGGATGATATATTGGGTCAAGCAATGACTGTGCTTGCTGGAAAGATTAACGCAGGCTCACCAAAGGTCCGGTGGAATGCATGCCATGCCATCGCTAAGGTTCTGCTATGCCCCAGTTTGCCACTTGCATCGGTGACATGGGCTCCGTCCGTATTTCAGGCACTGTTGACTGCTGTCGCACAGCAGGAGAATTTCAAAGTGCGCATTAGTGCCGCTACTGCACTACGGGTATCACAAACTCGCAGTGCGTTTGGTTCCTTCTTCCAATCGGCGCTTCGAGCCACGATGGACGCGTTGGAGACGGCATCGGACCTGAAAGATGTGACCGAGTTTCGCTACAAGGAGCAATTGGAGACACAGTTATCCTTCACGTTGGTACACCTGATTCATATTGCCACGGAGGAAGATGACCAGCTAATTTTGCAGGCGTTCAAGGCCAAACCCCGCGGGTTTTTATATGACTGGCTGCTGCACAACCTGCATCGCATGGTCGCGGCGATCGAGCGCGAGAGTGAAGCGGTCGCTGGCGGGAGTACGGATGTAGGCGAAGCTACTGAGGACAGTCGAGGAGGAGGAACTGGCGACACACATGATGTAAACCCAATCAAGAAAGAGGAGCTGCTATCGGCGGTGCGTTCGCTGCTGCGCATTTTGGAGCGCCTTAACACGGACAAGGCATACGCGACCAGCTGCGTTTCGCTCCTGTACGACACGAAAATCGGACTTGAGCACGATGTACTCTATTCCAACGACGAAGATATCCCCTTTGAGCTTTAAGAAGGCTACGCACCACACATAGCAGACGGAAAGAGCAAGAAGCTTGCGAGAGGATGACTCTGAAGGACAATTATTTGAATGGCAAGCAGTTATTATTCGATCCACTGTCCTGTCATTTTGTCGCTGGGATATGTGGTAACTAGCGCCGGAAGCGAGCACGTCTGTTTCTCTTACGACCACCGCGATGGCGGCGTTTGCGAGGCTGTCCCTCTGGTTGCTGGTTTTGACGCTGCTTCCTTTCCTTAATTTGTTCGTCTGTGAGCGGCAGGTAGTACAGCACAGGTTTTGTTTCGGTCTTTTGGAAAAACTCATCGATCGTCACCTCTTCACGAGCAGCAAACGAGATCAGCCTTTCCTCATCGCTACCACAGTCTAGACTACTTGACGTACTCTGTCGTTGAGTGGGTTGTGTGTCATTGCTGTTCTTACTCTTCGGTCGACTAGGCAAGTTCTCCTCGCCATATTGCGAAACCTAGACCGCGAAATGTGCACGCTTAGCAAACTCAACACTGTTTCAGCTGCTAATTCGTACCTCCATAGCCGTGTGATCTACAAACTTGACACTGAGTGCTCGTCCATTTTCAGGCGGCCATACTTTACCGTCAAGTGCGGTAGTTGTTTTTTTTGCCTGAACTCAGATACAAGCAAAATACCAAGAATGCTGTAAGTGATCGTTTTACACATAACGAGGTAAATTGACAGCACAAACAAAATTCGCACAACATCGTCACTGGAGTACGTCACGAAGCAGTGAGTCTTGATAGCATCCATCCAGAACCCATCTTCCACAAAATTACCAAGCTCTTGCACGAGTGCCTGCAACACTATCATGTCAGAATGAACACGTTTTCCACTAGCATCTTTCCGAATCTGCACAAGATCTACCTTGACAGCATTGAGCGTAAATGGCCGGACGAAGTTGTCGATTCGGAGCGTTGTTCTGTGATCCTTTTCACTACACCAAAGTCCACGTGAGAAACATCCACAACAACAAAAAACATATTCATCACTCCACCGTACGCGTCTTCATCCACCACTTTTTCACTGCTCACAACTTCAGTAGTCAACGTCGGTTTGTCATCTTCATCTTCAGGCTGCGGACTGTTGATTTCTGCTCCGTCATCCAACTTTGGCTTCTTGGCATCTGGTGCGGCCTCATCTTCCTCATCACTTGCGCCTCTTTTACCCGTCAGTTTGTCTCCAGCGTCTCCGTTGCTCTCAGCTGGTTGCTTCTCCACTGGTTCTTCCTTCTCGTCCACGTGCTCTCCCTCGATTGTCTCCTTCTCAATCTCCTGCTCCACAGTCTCAGTCTTCTTCTGCAATATCAACGTCTCAACTGTCAGCGACCCAGCCACAGTGCAACCCGCCGCAACTGCTCCACACACCTGCAGTAAATGCTCCTTCAGTCGCTGGAGCAGCGCCGCCTTCAATCCGCTCGTGTCCAGCCCCCGCTTCTTGAGCTCTCGTTGTAGATCCTTCACCTGCAAGAGTGGAACGTCAACAAGCATATAAACGCGAGGAATTGGGGCTACCTCAGACGACGGACCTTCAGGTGAGAGAGCGCGCCAGCGTCCAGCTCCTCCATGGCTTGGCGATCTAAGAAGTGTCTTTTGACGGAATATGTACTTCTGAACTGGTGTTTTTTAATATGATTGTAAAGTCATACATCTTATGTGAATCTAAACATTTTTCTTTGGCATACAGGTAAGGAGAAAGTCTAGTGATGGCTGTAGCTGATCTCCTGATTGCGCTAGACGTCGAGAAGCTGCGCGAGAAGCTGGCCTCGAGCGCGTCCAATGTCGCCACACCACTGAGTGAGCTCCAGGACGTCCAAAAGTTAGCAGATGCGCTGCTACTCGCCAATGAGAACGAGCTGGAGGCTCTGTTGTCTGTCATCATCCGCGTTGTCAAAGCTCTCAGTCGCTTAGTGATCAAGTACGTAGCAGTAGCTACAGCAGACAACGTAGTGACTAGTACAACGCTTGACGATAACCTACTTCCGATTCTACGCGTCCTGAAGGTTTTCGTGAATCGGTCGAGATGTCGAGCGGTGGACGAGAAAGAGTTGCCCAAGTGGCTGCCATTCGTGCTCACGGCCTGTTGTTTCGTGGACGGAGCAGAACTTCCAGGTGCAAACTTGATGCAGAGCGTCGTACTAGTTGATGAGGTGCTGGACGAGGCTGTGGAGCTGACACAAGCTGATGATCGACCGAGTTTGATGGCGAAATACGTCGCGCAGATCGTGGCGCTGTGTTCGCAGGACGTGGACAAGGACGAGTGGGTGGCGGTCACGTCAGTGAATAAGAAGATCATGTTGCAGGTGGTGGAGCAAGTGCCGTTCCCGTATCTCGGTGGAGACTTGCTGGGTCGTTTGCTGGCGCTCACGTTTCCGCTGGTAGACGATCTTACCGACGCTACGCAGCTTATTGGAGCGCGTCTGCTGCGTCATATTGTGAAGAATGTCACGCCAACGGAGCTGCGCTGGTACTCGGATGTTCTGCTCGAAGTGCTCCACACCGCTATTGTATCTCGCAAACCAGACACACTTGATGTGCTGCTTGATTGTCTGACGGAATCGCTGGACAAGGTATCTCCTCCTGGTGAACTCAAGCATTACGATCGATTTACGCCGCGACTACTGAGCGACACTAGTTTATGCAGTGATGTAGCTGTTCGAGTGGTCTTCGTGAGGTATCTACGCGCCCTTGTGGTCCGACAAGGCGTACCACACAGCCTTAACGTCATCCGCTACCTGCAACCGCTGCTGAAAGTGCTGATCGCGGGTTTTGAGAGTGTCAATGTTACATTTCTGGTGGTGACACTTGAAGTGTTGCAAGCTACGGTGCTCGCTGCATGGCCCCGCGTTGCACCGCATACTGAGCAGATTCTGGTTGGTGTGCTACGTGTTGTGGCTTTCTGCGAGTTGTTCGATGAAGGTGCAGAGTTTACTCCATCCCCAAAGGAGAAGGAGCAGATGCTCGGGTTATGCGAAGACATCCTGGACCTGCTGCACCAAGTGAACACTGGAGACTCCATTGTCAGTGATATGCTCGCTACTGTGAGAAGCCAAAGCCCCAAACTGGCGCCATTTTGCAATCGCATGCAAGGTAGGTGGACATCTCGATAGCCACACGTTTTCGAATTAACAAATCACCGCCTGGATATCCGCCCACTTCAACTTGCCAGCATACTGTACGCGCCAGTCAATGCATCGGAGCTGTTGACGAACTATCAACACCACCAAAGCGAGCTGCGAGACACGATGTAGAGCCTCGGCTTCATCTGCAGCAAGCGCATGCAGTGTAGCAGTGATAAAAACAAACATTAGTATACAATCCAGCAAGACAAGAGCTCAAAACATTAATGCAATTTCGAGGCTCTGTATTCGTGCTCAACTGTTTTCCTTTATATTTATTAGTCCGTGTTCGATGAAGAGAGTACATGCACGAAAACTACGCTAGCTACTACCAGCGAATACACTACTGTGTGTTGGCAATGTCGGACACTGTCCCACCGACACTTACACGTTCGGGCCGTACACTGACAGGTCGTTGCCCGGCAGGATGAACTGCTTGAAGTTCTCCTTGAACGACTTGGCCAGCTTCAGCGCCGTCTCGTCGAACGCCGCCTTGTCCGTCCACGAGTCCTTCGGGTTCAGGATCTCCGACGGCACACCCTCCACCGACGTAGGGATCTCGAAGCCGAACAGCGGGTCCTTCACGAACGTCGCATTGTTGATGCTACCGTCCAGCACCGCGTCCACGCACTTACGCGTGTACGGCAACTTCATGCGCTTGCCCACGCCGTACACACCTCCCGTCCAGCCAGTGTTGATCAGGTACACGTGTGTGTTGTGCTCCTGCAGCTTCTTCTTCAACAGGTCGGCGTACTTGGTCGGGTGTAGCGTCATGAACGCCGCACCGAAGCACGTCGAGAACGTCGCCTGCGGCTCCGTGATGCCGCGCTCCGTGCCAGCCACCTTGGCCGTGTAGCCCGACAGGAAGTGGTACTGCGCCTGACCCGCAGACAGCTTCGACACGGGTGGTAGCACACCGTACGCGTCGCACGTCAGGAAGATCACGGCGTTCGGGTGGTTGCCGCGAGAGTTCGGCTGGTGGTGCGGGATGTGGTAGATCGGGTACGACACACGGCCATTCTCCGTCTTGCTCGAGTTGAAGTAGTCGGGCTCGTTGTTGGCGTCGATCCACACGTTCTCCAGCATGGCGTTCGGCCGGATGGCGTTGTAGATGTCCGGCTCGTTCTCCTTGCTCAGGTCGATGGTCTTGGCGTAGCAACCGCCCTCGAAGTTGAACACACCCTCGTCGTCCCAGCCGTGTTCGTCGTCGCCGATCAGCTCGCGCTTCGGGTCGGCCGACAGCGTCGTCTTGCCGGTTCCCGACAGACCGAAGAAGATAGCCGTGTCACCAGCCTTGCCGATGTTGGCCGACGCGTGCATGGCCATCACGCCGTTCAGCGGCAGGTAGTAGTTCATCATGCTGAAGATGCCCTTCTTCATCTCGCCGCCGTAGAACGTGCCGCCGATGATGGCCATGTGCTTCTCGATGTTGAAGATCACGAACACCTCCGAGTTCAGGCCGTGCGCCTCCCAGTCCTCGTCCACGACGTTGCACGCGTTGATGACCGTGAAGTCGGCGTTGAAGTTCTCCACCACGCTAGCGAACTCCGGACGAATGAACATGTTGGTCACGAAGTGGTGCTGCCACGCCAGCTCCGTGATGATGCGCACGTTCAGGCGAGATTTCTCGTTCACGCCGCAGTGGCCGTCGAACACGTACATGCGGTCCACGGAGCTGAAGTGCTTGGAGGCCTTGGCGTACAGCGCGTCGAACACCTCGGGCGTCGTGGGCTGGTTGATCGATCCCCACCACACGTTGTCCTGCGACGGTGCCTGCTTCACGATGAACTTGTCCTTGGGCGAGCGGCCCGTGAATTTACCCGTGTCCACGGCGAACGTGCCGTTGGCCACGAACGAGCCCTCGTTGTACTGCTTCTCGTGGTCCGCGAGCTGCTCGTACGTCAGGTTGTGGAACACCTTGCAGCCGTTCTCGATGCCGAGCTCACCCAGGCCCAGAGCGGCGGTCGTGGTCTCGTGTTGCGCCATTGCGTCGGTTGGTCTGGTGGTGGTTTTGAGTTGATAGTCTTGTTCGTCCCAGTGTCAATTGGATAATGAGAAGAAGAAGACGGCAAGCGCTTAGCAACGCATGGTCAACACGTTCTGCTGCATTTAGTTTTTAGTGTCAACGTTGAAGTCGCTAGTTATTGTCAAAGCGCCACTTTGTGACTGAGAATGTGCTCGTTGGCTCGATTTTGACAGGCGTGTCGTAGATCCGCGGCAGCCCGATGAGTATGCTGCTTTCGCTCCTGGAGCGCCCCATTTCGCCGTGTTCCTCGCGGATGCCTCGTGGGCGGCAGTGCAACGGTCCGATGGAACTGCCGCCAATGTCACCGCTGGTCCCAAGTCCTTGGCGCTGCTGCAACGGCTTCAGCAGCTCTTTGCGTGCCATAAGCAGCTCCGAACGGTCTTTGACACGGCGGAACTCGAATGCATTGGACGGGTCTACGGAAACGTCGGCTGCAGGTAACTGCACGATGCAGCCTGACACACCCAGAGAGGATGTGAGCTTGACTAGACGCTCCTTCGCGCGCAACCGGTTGAATTCTGCGGCAAACCCGGCGCCACTTGCTATTTCGTCTACTATCTGCTCGGTGGACTTGTGCCGGAAGCTCGAATCGTAAAGCCACATCTGGCCTGCGTTGCGCTGCACGAAATCCGCCACCATCATTTTGCGCCCTTCAAGCTGCTGAAAGTGGCGAGCCTTCATCTCGCTGTTGTTGTTGTTGTCGCTGCTCGTGGTTTCTTGCAACCGCAAGTGCAGCTTCATCTCGTCTTCGTCTACGATACCATCTCCGTCAATGTCGATGGCACCGTAGGCGTTGGAAAGTACCTCTGGGCTGCTCGCGCTGGTAGCGAGACCCCTCTTTACCAAATCGACCTCGTTAAGATTGGACGTAGACGTCAAGAGCTTTTTCTTGGGTTGTAGATCTGGTAATGGGTACTTCGTGAACGACGGACTGCACAGCTTTCGAGGTGTCTCTATCCATATTTGACGCTTACCAGGCGTATTGTACATTGCACCGGTGGTGCCATCTCCATTAATGCAAGTGCGCGTCTGATGTGACGAGCGCACCGTTCGGTTGCGTTCCGTGCTCTCAAGGAATGGTACAAGCTTCTTGAAGTTTTTGTGAGTCGCGATGAAATTGGCGGCCTGGTCGTCGTTCATGCCCGTGAAAAGGGAGCCATACCGCCAAAGTCGTTCATGGTTACGCTCCACAAACTCCTTCGCAATGAGTAGTCGACCGGCGTTCTGTCGCATTACCACAAGTTCGGCATCTGTTGGTACGGGACCTTCATCCGAGTCTTTTCGTCGATCGAGTAGCATTGCATCCAGGAACTTAGCAAGGCGCATTTCGCGGACGTCCACAAACCCGTCGCCGTCAATGTCGTAGCCAACCTTTAGAGCCGCCTTCTCTGCATTGATGGTGGCCTTCCTACGCTCCGCTGCCTTCGCTCGGAGCTTGGCTGCTGGTTTGTCGACGACGTCCGTGACGTCAGCGCTCAAATAGTTCCATCGCGCCTTGGAGTTGGAATTGCCGGCCTGAGGCTTGCGGATGCGCTTCCCCTTGGTACGTCCGTCGTAGTCGCTCATCTCAACTTAGCGCTGACAAGCAATCAATGCACCAGTACATACAGCGCGTCTTTTATAGCAATCGAAAATAGAGGAATGGAGAGTGATGGTAGTTGAAGTGGCACAAACAGTCTGAGAACCTACGAGAACCGGTTGATACCGGGACTTTTGACTTGGAGGAACCGGTACTACCTAATAATATTGGCCAATCAAATCGCACACAATTTCACGAAATCTACGAGAAATCTGTAGTTGTATTAGCCAATAAAAAACACGGACGGGGCTCTACAACTATGCATGTTCGCTTTGCGGCTATCGACGAGTAGCGAATATTGCAAAAACTCACAGATTGACGTTTAATGAGGCTCCAGCAGCGAGCTTGGCAGTCTCGGAGAAATGGCACTCCTCAACGCTCTTGCCATCATGGACACTTATCCAAGAGCAACAGAACACTTGAACACTGTATGACCTAAGTGTCGCCAGAGACGTGGCACGTCTCTTTCTTCAGCTCTTCCAAAACATGTACGGATGCGAACGTGAATCGAGCTTCCGATTGGGCCAAACCCCTCTTTTCATCGTCGACAACGGCGTGTCAGCCTCACCTCTTTATTTCCCTCCACTCCCCAAAACCGACACGAAATGCAAGGTCGTTCTTCACATCGGTCTCGTGCTAGGACGTCGCGTGCACTGCTCTACCCGAACACACGCTGCATCGCCACCTCAGTCTCGAGCTCCGAGGAATTTCGACACGATCTCGAACTTGTAGGCTAGCAAACCACTTTCCAATTGGCACTGGCCTGAGCACATCCAGCTCCAGCAAACCACCACCAGACCAACCGACGCAA
>PCFV01000671.1:0-17644 GCA_002812785.1 Phytophthora litchii | reverse complement strand
TGGGATGAAAACTGTTTGCTGGCTGTCGATTGTACTACAGGAAAATAGGTAGTTAGAGTAAAGAATCAATTGTACTATCGTCTTGAGACAAACACGCAAGTTCGTCGATCAATTTGATGCTCACTACTGGTTGTGCCAATATCGCATACAGATCCTCTCCTTGGTTCGCTATTTATCGCGTTGGCCTGCACACTCTGCGATGTTCCACACACTCACATTCCGATCCCATCTTAAAGTTATGGAGTTCCCGTCAAGTGTCGGCGGACACAATACCCATCTTTTCTTGTGTAATGAAATCATAAGCTCACTTGATTATTACCGGTGGTATCATATTGTTGTTGGTACGGGGAAACGTTGCACAGCATTCTCCTCGTCCACTGAATCCACTCTACTTGTGTTTTAAGCTATCTAGCAGATCCAAAACTCGGCGGTCATGATCTCTCGAAAATGTGTAGCGACAGCGATTTCTATGTGGTTGTAGTCACCCCCGCAACGATCGAGGTGGACAAATGTAAACCATAATGCTGGTTTACAATGTCCCCACGTCACTGCGTCACTGGAGACAAGCCTGGCTCACACGATCTGGTGCAAATTTGAACGGGTAATCTGTCCGCTCCACATCAACACTAAACCCTTCCAGGTTACAGTCGGCAATGCAGAGGACAGACACAGGGAACCCTAAATTGTCGAGTTCGTGTGGTTGTGCCGGCAGGGGATCAGCTCTCGCGATGGGGTGGGCCTCGTTCTAACAGAAAAAATCACTTGGGGCGGCAAATGTGGCTTCAAAGCCGAACAATTCAGGAACAGGAGCAGGTCCCCAATCGCAATGGTAATCCCTGACTGGGGGAGCATTCATTTCTGAGTTTGCAGGCGACTGCGTCATCCTCTGTCAGCTTCATGGAATCTCTCAGTTTACTCGTCGGCTCGAGAGATCAACAATCGACACGTTGTCGTTTTCCTGAACCTCCTGATGTAGACGCTGACACGACTGTCACTTTTGAGGAATCAGAGACCAAAGGTGTTCGACGAAGGAGGACGTTGAGAGACTTGAGAAGCTTTGCAGACATTTGTGCTTTTCCGTGGTTTGGATGGTTATTCGTCTACGCATTCGTGTTATTTTGTTTCTCTACGACTCGATGCTTGGCACTCGCAGCTTTGGTTGAAATGTATGGCAGCCCTCAAAACTACACGACGGGATTTAAGATTGCAGCCTTGGGCCTCGGACTCGTTGAGGACTTCGTCTGTGCGACTTATTTCGTGTGTATACTTTGGGTCTCTGATGTTTTGAAAAGGAGAGTCATTGAACAATTCAGTGCAAAAGGTGGAGTAGCTATTGATGTTGCTGGCAATGTTGCAACGTTTGTGGTGTCGTGGCTGCTTTTTGCTGTCATGATGGCACCTTTTGTCGCAGACTTGATGCTGGTGGCGAACCGCAACATGCGATTCACATTTGACCTCGTGGCTGCTGTGATCAGGGAACGACATCACCTCAATGCTGCTCCGATATCGGCAGAGGAGATCCAACGAGGGTATGAAGCTGCAGCTCTTCTAGTGATTGTTGCGACGCTCTTTGCATTTGTGCGTACATCGAATACATGGGCTGATCTATCGAGTTGGAATCCTTCGCATGTTTTAATGGATCTCGTGGGTATTCGGACGCGTCATGGTGCCAATGGAGTCAAATACGTGGAACTTAGTCTCGAAGATGGTTCAGTGAGCTCACCGAGTGAAGACTACGATGTTGGTAAGCTCAGCAATAGCCGTGCCTATCAATCGATTATTTACATTCATGTCGTGCGGGTCGCTACCATCGTCGTGGGCCTCGTTGTTATACCTGCTGCTGTGGTTGCTTTACGGTGCGCATGCTCACCCTTGGTTGCGTATTCCGGGCTGAACGCGACATTAAACGAGTTGTTTGGTCACATCTTTCAGCCTACACCGACAGGTACCTCTTTTACGAGTGTGAAAGGCGATCAACCGTGGGTTGAGATGTATATTCACCCGACGGAAAAGCACGAGCTCTTTGGTAATGATACACTCTACCGACGCACCACTGGGTTCCAAGGAAAGCTCGCTTTCGACGTTGATGTATCGGATGACAACCCACCGAATGTGTTAGTGATCGGAGTTGAGTCTTTCCGGTTTCACGATTCACGCTACCTTGTTGGAGAGAAGGATCCTTCCAACTTGTTCAAAGGTACCAACTTGACTATTACTCCGAACTTTGACAAATGGGCCAAGCGCGGAATTGCTCTTCGCAACATTTGGTCTAGCAATCCTACAAGTCGGTCACTAGAAAGTTTGCTATTTGCACAAGTTCCCTACGACAGCGATACGAAAACAGGTATCACTGGGGGGAGGAAGGATACCAAGCTTTCTGGATTGCCACAGCTCTTTGATGCCAAGGGATATGACACATACTTCACGACGGGATCCTCCATAACTCTAGACAACTGGAACGTGTTCCTACCCACTCATGGTTATAAAAATGTGTGGGAAGCCAAAGCGATGATCACGTTGGGGGAGAAGCATCTCAAGATTAAGCGCCACCAATGGTTTGGTCCTGAGCACTACGCTTTTAATTGGGGAGTTCACGATGATCTGAGCTTCCGAATTCTCGGGGACTTGCTCCGACAACAGACAAAGAAACAAAAACAGCGAGTTGCGAAGCATAAGCCAAAGAAGCCGGTATTTATCACACACTACACCATATCAAGCCATTCACCATTCAAAAAGCGACCAACATGGTACACCAGGGCGGACAAACCCGATTTTTCTGCACTTTATGAAGGAGAAGAGCGCGCTCAAGAAATCCAAGACTACCTAGAGATGCGGTATTTTACGGACATGGAGCTGGGCAAATTCATGGATCGTATGGAGAAGGAAGGTATTCTCGACGACACCATCGTCGTTATCATGGGTGACCACGGCCAGGCACCTGAAGCTGAAATTATGAACACTCACGAAGAATCGGTGACGCGAGTGGCAGGCGCCATAATTGCTGAAGGCCGTCTTGGTAACTCGGCCGGGTATGTAGTTGACGATGCTGCGGAGCAGTACGATATCCTCAACACACTGGCGGACATAACGGGCCTACCAGAGGGAGGTTTTGTCCAGAACGGTGTCGGTCGCTCGCTCAAGCGTAAGACTAGTTATGGAGAACGCCCAGTCTTCAGCAACGACCCAAACCGGAAAATGTCAATTGTACGTGGTCACCAGCGTCTGCGCTATGATCGTGTCACGGACTCAATGTTGTTGCATGACACCGAGAATGATCACGCGATGAAGACCGATTTGTTCTCAGAGCTCCCACCCGAAAAACAAGCAGAATGGAAAGCCTTGCGCGATAATGGACGAAGAATCGCAGCGTACTACAAGCAGCGGTGGGACGAGAATTGTTTGTTGGCGGTCAATTGTACTGGAGACAACTAGATGATATGATGGCTAACAATATGAAAACTAATTCCATCAGATCATTCCACCTCCGAGTTGCCTCCATTCACAAATGCCAGTGACGAAGCACTTCCATGAGTGCAGCATTGAAACGAGCTTCATCTATAACAGCCTTCTTCCAAGCTCGGTATTTACGCTGGATGAAGAGGGCAGCCTTGTGTTCTTCTAATGGGCGGTGAGCGAAGTAGTGATTGACTGTGAATTCCACGAGACTGGGTGTGACAAATTCATCTGACCAGGCACTAAAACTCGTACGGCCTACACGATTCTCAGGTGACACGCGAAAGCGGTACACACGGTGTGGCTTGAGGAATGTCGCCTGCAGCTCAAGACCACGGGAAATGGTGATGTCTCCTCCACTCTCCATTTTCTCCTGAATGCGGGCATCACTTCGGTTTGAACGAACAGTATATTCCACGTAAAACCCACGTAGAACTGCACCACCGTCATGAGCAGGTAGTTTCCATGTCACGATGGCACTTGTAGGCGTAACATCAGATATGATCGGGGGTTCAGGAATGGCATCGGGTACTGTTGGAGCAATGGTCTGCACCGGAACACATGTAGTACTTGCTCCACTAGTGCCCAAACTGTTGCATGCACTTATTGTGGCGCTGTAGAATGTGTCCCCGCGCAGGTGGTTCAAGATATATTCCATGGTTGTTGAGCTGAGTTGGTGTAGATCACGCGGTTGTACGATGAGTTCACGAATTAGTTGACGAACATGGACGCCAAACTGCGTGTCTTCTGAGTAAAGAGCTATGCTATAAGCATCAATTGGCAGCCCGTTGCGCTTCGGAGGGATCCAAGCGATTTTCAATGTGTGTGGTGAAGGTTCAAATAGAACTGGAGCTGCGGGTATGTCTGGTACATCGCACAAAGTAGTCACACTTTCGCTGGGTAGTGATTCAAGAGATGTCAGTAGTTTGTTGTTCACCAGGTTGGAGGCGGAAATCCATACTTGTACGGGGCTACCAGACTCCAAGCCGGTCAAAGTGTATTTTGTACCGGCGATGGATCGTGTGAGGAGAGCAATCGTCTGCTCATTAATGCTAGTACTTCCTTCGATATCCTGACACCACCTCAGTGTGTATTGTAGAATTTCACTGCCATTGCAGCGCGGTTTTTCCCACCACACATCGACTTGGCGTTTATCAACGCTCACAATTTCAGGTTTTTCGGGTTGGTCAGGCGCCATGCAGTCCATCTTGACGTAGTCACTCAATCGTGAAAACGCACCAACACCACAGCGATTTGATGCTGCCACCACGAACTGGTAAACTTCACCAGCCCAGAGTTCATCCACAGTGTACGAGAGTGCGACTGCATAATGAGGAGGTTGTGCTGGAGTAGTCGCCACCTTCGAGACTGACATTTTTTTCGACACTATGGAAGTCGAGCGAGGAATTTGGGCCAAAGCAGTGCTATCAACATTTTTCAGTTTCTTCGACTTCTTGCGTTGTAGGTCAGTGACTTGAGCTGCAGCAGATACATCAGTGGTTATCGGCTTTGGAGCCACTGTTTGTCGCCTCATGTTAGCCCCTGAATTCGCTGGTAATATGTAAGATACTTTGACGTCTTCCGCTGGAATCGTAATTTCACGTAGCGGGACAAATGCATTATTCTCCGGTCGGCATTGAATCGTGTATGACTCTATTGCAGCTCCATTTGGGCACGGGGCTGTCCAGGAGAGAGTGATGCGCGTGGCCTCATGATTGGAATGCTGCACAGCGCGTTCGATTCTTGATGGGATGAACGCGAGAGTTTCAATGGGCTCAGTTGCAGCACTAAATTCGCTAGTCCCAATCTACATGACAAAAGCTAATATGTTAGCACAACGCTCTGTTTTGTATGAGCGCAACCACCGAGAGTCTACCTGATTCACAGCAGCTACTTGGAACGTATAATTGACTCCTGGTTGGAGCTTGTCGATGGTTTTGGACAGATATTTCGCTGGAACCTCAGTGTCAGGAATGGCCACGATATCGCTACCGTCACCTAAGAAAGAGCTGACTTGCGTCGTCCGCACAGTGTAGTTAAAGATTTTGGAGCCATTCGCTAGAGGCTCAGTCCAGGTTATGGTAATTGAGAAGCGGTCCACCAAGACCACGATAGGTAGTTCTGGCTGATCGGGGGATGATGGTCGAACTCGCCACATTATTGCGGTTGTGTCTTCACTGGAAGAGACTACGAACACGCCACTTGGATCAAAGGCAATCGATCTGATGGCATCGTTGTGTCCTGCAAGACTAAACACGCACTCTGCTTGCGTAGGGTAACTTCTACGCCAGACTTTGACCAAGTTGTCCGATCCACCAGTTGCCAGCAGCATCTCGTATTCACAAGTTGTTCGTGATGTGAGAGCGCAGCAAGTTATTGGAGCGTTATGTGCGTCAAACACTGCTTCTAAGACGACACCTTGCTCCAACGACCAGTATCGAATTGACTTATCAAGCGCTACCGTCACTACCAAGTCAAGCTCTTGAGCGACGGCACAACCTGTAATCGAGGCGGAGTGAGACGAGAAACTTCCATCCTAGAAAGCATAGCCACAAAGTCATATTAGCATAAATTTCACATAGCGTTAAACTGTGTTGGACGTGGTGAACTGTACCTTCGTACTCTTCGAAAACATGCGCAGTAGTCGACCATTTCCATCAGGAAGGATAGGTAACCTTGTAACAGGTTTTGCAGAAATGGAGTCGATAGCCCAGCTCGGTTCCAACGAAAGTGATAATGCAGGTGTAAAAAGTCTCTCAAAGTCAAAATTCTCCATGTTTCGGAACTGCGTTTTCAACCGAGCACTCTCCTCCATCGTTAATGCATATGTATCTTTTCCTTTGTCTAGGATTCCGCCCGTGTTATTATTTTCGCTCATAGCATCTTCGTTTTGGTTCTTTTGCCGAGCATTTAGCAACTTTTCAAATTCATCGTCGTTAGGATCGATTTCTTCAACAATTTGCTCGAGACACTGCTTGATGTCGATCACTTCGTTTCTTTCTTGTTCGCTTTGTGCAGGAGCGAGTAGAGTCAGAATTTTGTTGCTATCATGAACGTGAAGCCACTCGTGGTTCGCAACAAGCGTAGTCATTGATTCATCGAATGTGAAGAGATTTGTTGATGAATCGATTGAAAACGAAAACTGGATCGCCTGTTGCCACTCTTGCAGCTGGGTATCGAGAGATAATGTTTTGCTAGTCTTATCACTGTCCACTTGATTATTAGCTGACACATCAGAGATATCCCACACCTTCATGACACACTCGCCGCAAGTCACCAAAGTCTGATCGTCCACGGTGAAATCGAGACACGATGCTCCTTCCTCGTGGACAGGTAAAATCATCAAGAGAGTCAAACGAATTGCCTGACAAGTGTTTGCGTCTGACTCGTGAACTGTAGATTTTTGCTCATCTTTGACCACCGGCATCACTTTCCAGAGCATGCAAGTTGAATCCCACGAAGATGTAGCGAGCAGCTCTCCTTCGTGACTAAATTTCATCGAAGATATGGCTTGCTGATGGCATGTGCAGTAGTTGTTGGCCACGTCGAATATTTTTGATGGAGCTGTTGATGGAGTGACTGCATTTTTTTGATAGTCAAAGCAGTGGACGAAAGGTTCATTATCTGCGTTAACCATTCCACCAAAGCAAACGTTATTCCTCAATAAGTAAAATAAAACCAGGCATCGCACTTACAGGTGGCATGTGCGAATATGATCGCATTAAACTCAGCGCGTTGGAGGTGAGCAGCTCCGCCACATATCGATCGGGCGTGGAATGAAAACACGTCCAGAGCACTGAGCAGTTTGCCATTGTCAAAGTTCCAGATAGAGACACTATGAACAGCAAAAATCAACAGAGATAGCACTTAGTATCAAGCTCCATTGGATACTACGAAGATACTTACCAGTCCAAAGCAAAGGTGAACAGTATCACCAGGTCATTTTCGTGTGGGGAGGTTGCAACTATTCGAACGATTGCGATGTCTGTGATGCTACTTCGATGGGTCTCAAACCCTCGTGTTTTCATTCCAGACGTGAGTCGAGGTCGGCGAGAACCCATATACTTGCCATTAATAAAGTAGAACCCTGTCAACAGCACCATAGATCAGTATCGATGATGCCAAGTGATTAATTTTCCTTTAGCACACCATCTTCTCGAAGTGCGTCATCCTCCAGCTTCTTTTGCAGAGCGTCAAGCATGGACCGAGCATTTGCTCGGTCTTCTGCACTGCGACCATCGCCGTGGATAGCAAAGAACTGCTTGCTTTGCTCATTCAGATGTTTTCTCTTTGATGTCTTCCCCATGACTCGTATCAGCGTCTGATCAAGATCGGATTCAACCGACGGTCATCCGTTCGGTAATAAATCGAAACGCGTGGAGAACCTAAATCACTTGACCTGAGCGCATTGAGCTGGCAATATCAAACAATTGACATGGTTTCGCTTATTGCGACGTGACTACCAGAATCTTGACACCAGATCAACGCTGTCTACGAAATGAAGGTATCCCAGATTTTTCTGCTCCTGTGCAAGTGAATTTAGACTCAAAGCTTAGAGTAATGTGTAGCAAAGCATTCGAGGTGCCCTTCGTCAAAACTCATATGGCTATCATGCATGCCTAGAGCTACAATAGCCTACAAAATAAAAGCGCGTTTATTTTAAAGATATGTCAAGGTTCTTGTGAATTCGAATCTGTACATACTCACAATGTCACAGTCCAAAAGCAATGGGTAGATGCAAATAATTATGGAAGTACTTGCACCCCGTTCCTGTCTGCAGAAGCTGGCGTAGAACACATTTCCATACAATAGAACCTTGAAGCTCCAAGAAATATGCAAGCTAGCAGTGAATTTTTAGACAAATTGCAACTCATATTTATATTTTTTATCATCAAATATGCAAGCTAGCAGTGAATTTTTATACAAATTGCAACTCATATTAATATTTTTTATCCTTAATTGGAGCAGTGGACAACACTATGGCGCTGCACCCAGTTCACTGTGCTGTGAAGTTCACTTTCAACGAACGCCGGAACTGTCGCGATGTCGGTAACACTTGTTACTGTTCCCGAATGAAAAGCGCCGTTCAGTTTGCGTCCAATTTGCATGACAAGTTTTTCTGATCGTGTGATGACTTTAAATCCTGCAACCACTATCTCCTGTAGGCGGGACTAAGTTGGGGCAGGGTCGGTGGAAGAGGCTCGTCATTGCCATATATGAGTGTGTGATCACCGCAGGTAAACCTATAAGACACGAATCAACTCGGATGAAGATATGCTACTATGTAATACACGAAGTAGCAGATAGTTTCAAGTTATTGTTGAATAGCTTGCTTGCAGCTGATTGGTCTTAAGCAATATTGGTCAGCTCCAATCTAGAACTAGAGAAACTCAAAAGGAACAAATTTTGTAACACGCTTATCAGATGTGGCGGAAATTCTCAGATTTTTCTCAGATTTTCGTCTGCTCAAGCGGTGCTAGTATGTGCTGCCAAAAGGCATCGCGATCGCCATGGCAGCGAATGAAGGACTTGAGGCTCTTGAGACTATTTTACAGAGTGAGCGCAAGTGGCGGAACGTGCAGATGGTGCTACGAGAGTCTTTCATGTCTGTGGCGCGCGTGTTGACGGAGCAGACGCAACTGATCCAAAGCCTCCAGCACCGCATCGAGGACTTGGAGCGCCTCCGGTCAGCTACCGTGCGTCTAGACCACGTGGCTACAATGGAGGAGCGCGTTCGTGTAGAGATGAAGCGTTGGGTGCTGAGACTACGAAAGGAGGTAGAAACGACTTGAGATGTGGAAGAATTTGCAACTGAGTGTTTTGTGAAGTTTTCTGCGAGTTTGGAGCAGCAGCAGACAGCAATGCAACAGGACAAGAAGGACACAGAGACCAAAGCTCAACAACAGCAAGTAGAAATGACTCAGGTCTGTGCTGGAATGTGAATAGTGCGTGGAATAAAACTAATTGGCGTCGTTTAGAGATGTGTACAGGTGGAGCAGAGTGTGGAACAGCGGTGTTGTAAGATAGAAGAGAGACTGGACCACTTGATGCAAAGCACGCAGGAGCAGTTCAAGAATCAAGAGCTACATCTCATGTCGACACGCATACTGGACGAAGGTAATTTGGTAAAGCTACAGAAGGACATGCTCCAAAAGGTGGAGGATCTGAGTTGTAAGTTGGCGGAGAGTGAAGAAAGGAGAGAAACTGCAGTCGTCCCAGTCGTCAAGGAGGTAGCTGTGCCAACTCCAGGAATACAGAAAGGAGAAGTGGTGCGTAACACAAGTATGGATTACCAGTCTAATGTGATGAGGAAATCACTTTCGTTTCTATTAGGACTCTATACGCGAAGACCTAGCTTGTGTCTCGCAGGAGGTTCAAGAAACAGAGGCAAGAATCGAGAAACAGCTTGTTGATTTTCGACACGAGCTGATGATGATGATTGGAGATAAACTATCTAAGAGCGAGGTCTCCAAGTTTCTCAGTCGCAAAATGGATGCGAGTAAGTCTGTATTTGTACACTGTAGATATATAGGTATTCTGACCTCTCAATCGCTTAATGGCATTGAAACTTGTAGTAGATGCTTGGAAGCAACTCGCAGAAAAAGCGGATAGTGCTAGAGTAGAAGAGGTCGCCTGCGCTCTGATGGACAGCATCCAGCGATCTCAAGAAAGCACAATGGATGAGGTGGATCGATTGAAGCAGCTTAACGAGTCGAAAGCAGACGAATTGGAGCTTGCTCAGCTCAAACACAACATGGTAAGGTAGTACTGCATTAAGTTGTAAAATTCCATTACTCTTTAACCGATGATGTCGTTTGTTTGATCTTTCAGCACAACATATTATCTGTTGCCGAGTCAATACAACACGAACTGAGCGCGCTACAACGAGTTGTGAACGAGAAAATGACTATTACAGATGTGAAAGAGCTGTTGGACTCGCAATCGACGATGAACAGACTGCAGGTGGAAATGAAGCAAGTGGAAAGCGCAGCAGTGGGTAAATTCGCAACCAAGAATCAGGTTGACAGCATAGATCGGGATGTTCAGGCCATCACGCGGCAACTACGCAGCGAAATTTACCAAGCCCGATACGTAAGCCACTTTACAATTACATGTTGTACGAAGCAATTGTAAACGCTATGAACTGACAGAGCATTTGTATTTTAGATCTGGAAAGACGGCTGTCCCAGCACAAAGCAAACGATTCAATGGAGCTCTCAAGTGGTGAACACGAACGCCAATATTTTTCTGTGGCAATTCGGCTCCGATGAGGTGAGGTTATTGCTACCGGGACTATATCATCTTCAGGCGGCGTTTTTTACCAACTACTCCCCAGCAATTCAAGTGCTTGTAAATGGCGAGCCGGCAATTTTTCAGTGCTCGGCATCTGATCCGAAAGAGGTGTTATCCTCTCCGTCGAGTGGACAACCTGTTGCCCATCGTCTTCACCATAGTGCCGGTAGTGTTGCTGGTCTTTCCATTGAGGTGTTCTTGGCGCTGCCGGCTAGAGCGCTCGTTGCTATATCGTACGACATTGATGAAAAGGCCCAGGGATTTTTGAATCTGCGAAAGCTATAGCTAGAATACACACTCGGTGTCATATAGTTTATTCGTTAAGACGCACCAGAGTACTTAGACCACGACGTGTCACACAATGGCTGGGGGCTGCATTTGCGACGGCGAGGCTTGCCTCGTCGAAGATGGAGCTTTGGAAATACAACTGGACGGAAACATCATTTGCTGGTCTTGCTCAGATTCGGGTCGAGGGGGCAATGATGATCTCCTCTTCTGAGGAAGCTGATTGCTGTTGCGTGTGTCCACGAGTTTTTCAGTCATCAACTCGGTCTTCCGACTGACCAAAGATTTCCTGGTCGATACTTCTGCTATTGGGGTCTCCTGTTCAAATTCGTTCTCCAGGCGCTTCAACATCCTGTCAGAAACTTCGTATTTTGCTGATTCTGCGAGAACGTATTCCACATCCATGAGTCGAGGCTACATTAGGATATCCAACATGGTCACAATTGTAAGTAAAGGTACGACACACGAGTAACGCAGTGTCCAACACTCACTGCATATTCCTGAATGTCATAGAAGAGTCGAGGGATTTCGTCAAAGCTGCTGGCGAGAATGGGTCTTTGAAGTTCCGCCAGAATCACGAGTGCAGTTTGAAAAAGCTGTTTCCACCCCTTGAAAACAAACCCCTCGAATACTTGCACCACCACATCGTATGAGAGAGCTTCCATGTTAGTAAAAAGCGTCATAAACCACCTAACCAAAAGTAATCAGAAAGCAACATCAGCGCAAGCAAATTCGGAAAAAATGAACAACATTCCCACATACCCTGTTGCAACGATACTGATAGGGAAATCGATCATCTGGAAATGTTCCGATATTGGACGGAGATGCATTCGTAGAAGGCGATCCAACTAACACAAAGTTCGCACATCGATCGAAAGGTTAGTGCCTATTCTGTGACAGTAGAAAAATTAATATCCCACCTGACAGCAACGCAGACTGAGGTGTGGTAGTCCTGGTCCATAAAGTCGCTCGAGTTCGAATCGTGGTGATGCCAGCAAACTGACGAGCAACCAGAATGCGCGTGCCTCATTCCAATCACTCACAGCAAGCATTAGTGCTGCGACATGGTCCATGCCCTGGCAGTACCCCACCTCTGTGTCCACACTAGCGCAAGCACGTAACACATTCTGAAGTGCAGCTCTCCGCTTTTCCACTGGGATTGCTACTCCAGCTGAATTGCATATAGTGCGTGAAGTCGGATCTGAGCTTTTGCGGTGTTGTCGTCGTGCTGAAATCCCGAAGGTGCGGGTGACATCAAGACGAATTTGTTCGTCCCATTCCGATGGTGGACTTCTTTCACATTGGTTGCATATGAGTTCATACGCCTTGACCAACTCCATAGATGTTGGTACAGATGCTATCGCTGCGTTAGAATTTTCCGTAGTCTGTACAGGCTGTTCCCACAGCGGGCGTGAAGTGGCCACCAGTGCCTCATTCGCATCAGAGTCTTCAGTGTCCGATCCCGACGACGTATCCAGCCTTGCCCGCACGGCTTCAGCCAAATCAGTCACGAAAGCTCGTGTTCGATGGTCCTTTAGGCATTCACTCTGCCACAGCATCGCTATGCTTGGATCAGTAGAAGGAGTGTTGTCAACTGAACTACTGTTTGGAGAACGTAATCTACTACGCAGTTCGTCGGAAACAACCTGAAGTGCTTCTCGGTCAGTTGGCGTCAGAAAGCTGTCTGTGTGCCGTATCATCACACTCCACCCATTGTCGTATGAACGATCAAAGGAAGTGAATCCCTCGTTGTTTGGTGAGTTTTGTGCGCTCACAGCCTCTCGCAACGCTGCAATTGTGGCGTCCATCTTGTCGAGTACCCGATGTGCACGACACTGCGCCATCTTAAAGCTCATTGTCAGCTGCCGATGTGCCAATGCAAGCTGATTCGAAGCTTCTACAGAAGTCTGTGTAGGCGCAAACCGATGTGCTGGTGGTGGCATCGGCAGTTCCATTGATGCGGAGCCGATGGGCGAACCGCCGTGTTGTTTCTGAATAGCTTCATCCAGAGCCTGAACATCACAGCCAGCGTCAATTGCTAAGACGCGCAACTTCTGTTCCTCTTCCTGTTTTACAGCGAGTGTTTGCTTGGCAGTAGCGAGTACAGTACGAATGCTCTGTTCAAGTTCCTGATTCTCGCGGCTAATTTTCCTCGCATCACGAAGCTGTTGAGCACGATATTCCGCCTGGTAACACGGCGTACACACTCGTTGCGGGCGTAGTGGGGCTCCAGGACACAACGCGATCTCCAATACCTGTCCACAACATCGTGCACAGAAGATCGAGAAGCACAACCGACAATGGTGGCGTCGTTCACGCACTGAAAAGACAACACAACACAGCGGACAGTGTGTCGCCGCACCGTCGTCCTCCCAGAATCTGTCAGTGCTAGCAACCGGATGGTCTGGCATAGCTTCGTCCCATCCCGGCAGCATTTTATCCACCGTAGCGACATACTCGGCCATCGCAGACTCCCTGTCATCTGAGTCTCCCTCCGTTCCGCTACACGCATCCCACTGACGCCTGCCATAGCACCAACAACTAAATACCAGCTCTCCAATCATCACGACAAGAGTACTCACATGATTGCTCCTGGTCCAAAGAGCCCTCCGCAGACTGTAAACACTCCAAAGATGCCAGACGGATGTGGTGTGTAGTCAGTCACGTGGGACTCGTCCTTGATTCGTCGACTGTTCTCTGCCGGTCCCTGCAGCGAGTTGCTTCAGTTTTCAACCCAAAAGCCCATCGACTAGGGTGCTTTAATTACCTGCTCGAGGAAGCACTGGATGCCCAACAGTCTCGGCTCGTGCTCCTTGAGCATGCGGATCACAAACGGGTCTACAGCCCGCACCGACCCGTTGTGGAACTTGTTGAGCACCGATCCCACCAGTGCATTCGCGCGTGAATACCTCGCTGCCACGCTCTTGCCCTTCTTGCGCCGACTTCCCATGTACATGCGTTATGATTTCTTTGCACCGGAATAGTGACCCTTCAGGATACAAAATGTGTGGTGGACATGTATTAGTGTTTAACACACGAATACATGTACCATACACCATCTGATCATACCGGTCAACAGTCGCGAATTAACGCCATGAGTTCCCGACGTGGCCGAAGCCGCAGCCCCCCGCAGTCGCTGGCGGACGCCGACGCGTCCGAGAGTTCGCCGCTATTGCCTCCAGGAAGCATCTCGCTTAACTACAACTCGGACTCGGCCGTGTATCACCGCAAGGAAGAGGAGAACGGCAACGGCTCGCGTCGTTTCTACGGGGCGGATGACGATGGCACCAGCAGCAGCGACGACAGCGACGAGCACGAAGACTTCAGTGACTTGGATCGACAGTTCTCGCCTACCAGCTATCGACAGCATCCGTCGGATTTCCGCCAGATCCCGCGGACCAATTGGCACGGACTTGGGACTCACAGCAGATTCAAGCGAGGAGTGCCTAAACCTCTACCTGCCCCCGGGACTGTAAGTCACACGACGAGACGCTCGAGGATGAGGACTATCAAGAAGCAGCTGAGGGAACCACCGAGTGCCCCGAAGCTCAGAGTATCTGCCTATTGCACGTGTGACCAGTTGCAACTGTTCAAATTGCTGAAATGGCTCGAAAGAGTTGAAACGGGTCAATTACCGGGAGGAGAACTGCATCCTGACGGATGGAGGCACAAAATGTACATGGGAGCGATACATTCGAGCTGTGCACCAGCTTCAGATCATGTGTTAGTAGTTTGGAGGTTGGAAATTGAGAAATGGTTAATACTGATACAGTGATGGTTGTAGGGAAGGAGCACCAGGGCCGTATCAGCAGAAGGATGCTTTTTATTTCGCGTAAGTTACTGGATTCAGTGAGTATTTCGATAGAGGATTACTGACGTTAAAATGAGCTACAGGACGGGGTGTGCAGTGTTCTGGGGGTTGACAAGAGCGGAGGAGCAGGCACATTTGGTGGCACTAGGGGCATTCTCAGTGGGCCCCGTGAAGCAGGTGGAGGTGGAGGACATGGACTATACCTATGGAGATGCAAGCCTAATCTGCAATGATGCGATCACTCTGAGAAGCAACCGAGCGTCTGAGAAACTGGCGGTGTCATTTGCCATGGCTCAGTCATCCAAGCTGGATGTGTTCGAGGAGCGCGTGGAGGAAACTATCCGTGAGACGAAACATGTACCGCAAAATCTAGCGGCGACAGGGTCAATTCAATATTCGCAGAGTGATATCTCAAAGCTCATCGGGCGGTTATTTATCGAGGTACGTGATAGACCTACACTCTTTATTCACATCGGACTGTGCATTATTTTATAATTGTGATGTGGTATCTCGCATACAGCGGAGTGACGTGAATTTAAACTCGGATATGCTGGACGAGCCAGACTTTTTCTGGGAAGATGACGAGTACGAACCACTTTACAAGAAAGTGATGAAGTACCTGAGCGTGGACAACCGCGTCCAGATCCTCAACACCCGTCTGGATATCCTTCGTGAACTGTACGTGGTGTTTGTATTATCGTTGCAGACTTCGCAGTTGCTCAATCTGGGTTGTCTGTGTGTGTGTGTTCTTAATGCAGACTGGACGTGTTAAGCCAGCAGCTCGCGCACCAACACGATACAAAACTGGAAATGATCGTGATTTGGCTCATCGTTGCCGAGGTCGCTGTGCAAGTCGTGTGGAATATCCTCATTAAAGATATCCTTGGATTTTTTCCTCACTCGGATACGGACTAGATGCACATCGTAGTTCCCTCAGCCTTAGTGCTGTGAATTAGTTGAGCGTTGCAGAACAGACCGAAGTAGAACAAGGAACGAAATTCATGATGCTTAGTGTGGAGAATTGGCTTGGTTGAAAAAAGTTAATTACAGCGAGCTAGATGTACAATAGATAGTGATCGAGTTCATTTAGATGGTGGGCCAGCGATACGGACGGCAGCTCTGGTATGTTTTCGCCGCACTTGCTGTATCTGTGCGATTACACGGCGTGCACCACGGCTGCGAATGCGGCCATTGATCGCGTCCTTGTCGTCCTTGTCAAATGTCATGCTTTCAGTACTCGAAGGCCGACGGTTCATGTCTTTCCGAGCTAGATGACCGCGAGCCACACTTTGAATCTGCCTCGCTGCTATATCACGCTGACACTGAGCTTCACGCTCCAGATCGATCTCTCTCTGTCGCTTCTCCTCTCGCAGCTTCATCAGTTGGTGCTTTGCACGAGTGCGCAACACAAAGTTATGGCATACATGCTGGATCTTGACTGCAAACCCCTCCTGCTTCTCTCGCCGTTTACTTTCCACCATTCTCTTGGCAACACGCACTCGTGCTCGTGCTCGACTGGCTTGCTGGATACATACCGCCGCCTCTGTATCTCGTTGGAACTTCTCGTGCGCCATCATACTTCGCGTCAGATACCCTCGCATTCTGGCCTGCAGTTGCACCACAGCCATCCGTAGGATCTCCATTTCGCGTCGTCGTTTCTCCCTCTGCACACGTCGTAGCTCCTTCTTCTTCTCCAGCACCTGCTGCAGCTCGTCGTACTTGACGCGCATCTGACTGGTACGCACCTCCATCTTCTGTTGCCACTGCTCAGCACGTCGCTTGTTGTTCTCTAGAGACAAGAGGCTGCTGTCAGTGTACGAGCCAGCGATGAACTCCTTGGTGAAGCCTGCAGGACGCGCGTACTTCGGACAGCTGAGTGCCACGTCCTTGAACTCGAGATAGCGGCTGTAGTCGTAGCCTGTCGTGGTGCGGTACAGTGGGTGTTCCGGTGAGCGTGGCATCATGTCCAGCTTGGTCAGCGAGCGGATCTCTCGCACAGCTGGGAGGCCGCCGCCGCAGAGACGAGGGAGGATCACACGCTCATTGTTGCTGCGGTTGTTCCCGACGGAGGGACGCGATAGACCGTAGCTGTTGAGCGCCAGCATCGAGGACTCAAGAGACTGAGCTGCTGCTTGTGGGCATAAAGGGCGAGTCGTCAGGACCAGAGATCGTTCCCAGCATCTTATCAGCAGATTTATCTGACCATCACTCTACATTGCTTCAACCGATGGACCATCACTCATTTTGGCTTCAACTGAAGCTGATTGGTCAGCTAAAACCAGTTGCAACGGAGGCAAACCAGCAGCCAAGTGAGAAAAAGACGTGCAGACGGCTAATAAATAATCCCCCAACTCAGCGAAATGCATTCATGTAGGCATGTTCTTGCCGAACGTGGACGTTTCCTTGCATGCTACATGCACCATGTCCGAAGGCGAATGAAGGTCGTAGTGTCGTCGTGTCGATGTGTGCCACATCACGTTTCCCATACAAAAACGCCGTTCTTGGTGCGTCCAGTCCCAGAACCAGCCGAATCCACTGGCTGGAAGGCTTTGCTCGCTGTGATTGGTGTAAAAGCGCTGTCCGTCGCTCTCATTGGCTGTTTTTCTGTGGCGGGCAGTGAATGGCTCGCACGCGGACGGAAAGATCTGGTCCCCCTCACTCTCAGATTTTCTTTGAAGAAGGTAAGCGCTCGCTCGTGAGGAAGATCTCCAGGCAGAAGCTAATGCTGTTGTGTTGCTCTGACAGTTAACCATGGGCAAGGAAAAGGTTCACATTTCGCTGGTCGTCATTGGCCACGTCGAC
>PCFV01000670.1:0-17648 GCA_002812785.1 Phytophthora litchii | reverse complement strand
TCAATCTATCCAGTAAAAGCAGACGTAGTCAACCAGGGATCTACTCAAACCCTCCCCACTTTGGTGAGTACTAATTCAAAGAAGATGGGTATACGGCTAGGTTCCAACACAACGAAGTCGACGAGCTTATGCGTCACGTGCCAGTGGCAATACCTATCTAGAAGAAAATTTCGTTCGAAGTCTTACCTCAACGTTGCATCAGACCGAGTTTATCCTACTCCGATCGTATATCACCATGTTTGGGTTGTCTTTCTACGGTTAGTACAGTTCTTGCAATGTTTTGAGGCTACTTTCATAAACTATCTCATTTGTATTGTGTAGGATTCTATCTGATGCTAGTATTCTGGTTGTCAAACAACGAGTACTTCTCTACAATGGCCAATGTGACCACGTTCGATGACGTGGCAAATATGGTACTCCACTTATTGCTACTTTGTAGCACAGAATTCCTCTTTTTCGTCGTGTACTTGGCAATAATTCAGCGATCTGTCGGGGTCTCTGGAATCTACCAGCTCGCATTTGTATTGTGGTCCCAACGAGTTCTGATTCAAGGCAAATTAGTTATGCTATCAGTTATGATACTTGGCTTCCCACTTGAACATTACGGTAATGGTTTTATTTTCCATCTACGCCATGGTAATCCTGAATAATGTGGAGAATAGTCTCAAAGAGATCACGTATTTGTCGAGCACCGAACTACTTCAAGTGTGGATTGAAATCTCGGATTCATTGTGGCTGTGCACTGGAGTAAGTTAGCTGGTCTCGCCACAATAGAGATTCTCTCACACTAACGATTTGGGGATGATGTGGCTTCAAGAAGATACGAGGGTCACCGCTTGAACGATGAACAAATATCTCGTGAGGTTACCAATACAATTATTTAGCGATCAACATGGGATGACACGTAAAAGTATCAACGTTACCATGTATTTGCAAGGTAATATATTGTTATTTCTACTGGTTCATCTTCTACAACAGGGATATCTGTTGATATACTAGCAGAACTAATGACCTTTCTTCAGTGTCCGATACGTGTCAACGAGAGCATTCTCTAACTTATCTCCCAGCTCTTTTGTATTTGAGCCTCCTTGAACGCTCGTAGCAAATCTGCGTCCTTGTACTGAGTCTTCAAAGCTTCAATCATGGGCTTTTCCGGTGTATCGCTCCTTCCAGCAACAACCTTCGCGTACTTGGACCAGACGTTTAGATTCGGGTTGGCAAAAAGCGTGTCCAATCCTTCGTCGAGTCTTAAGACAGAAAAACCTGCTCGATTGACATACCAAGGTTATCCCATTGCTCCAGTTGCATCCTCTGTACTGTGGTGGCAATGTCCTCCGTACCTTTGACCTTGGTTGCCGGCTCGGCCATCTTCATCAAAGCTACATCTCCGTAACGACCCAACAAAGAGGTGAAAATGGCCTGGTCCGGGTTCGTTTTCGTTACCATTCGCGTGTATGCAGCCCAGACGTTTAAGTCTGGGCTCTCAAAGAGCTTGTCTCCGGTCTTGTCCAGTTTGAGCTTCATGAAGACGTAGTCCGGTGATTTCCCTTTTCTGGCCCACCTCATGAATGTGCCTGGTGTGGTTTTCGACTTGAACAAGTTTGAGAATTTCTTGAGGTTTTCGAGACCTGTGATCTTCTTGAGTTTCTCGATGCCAGGGATTGCGTTGAAACTGATTGCTCGCTCCTCGGTGTCTTGGTCCGCCGCAGTGTCAACTCTCAGAACCTCTTGGACGAGAAATCGTTCGTTCTGGTAGTGGATGAGCGACTAAAAGTCGGGAACTCTGCTGAGATAGTTTCAATATTTGTGAAGGTGACAAGTGCAGCGAGTAATACGACATAGGAAAAACGCATTGTCGGCGGGATGTCATAACCACAGATAGAATTCACCAATATGGATGAGAATGTAGAATACTAGTACATTCGCTAAAGGCAATCGCTCTTGGAATGTTCAGCAACGACTTTCGAAGTGGCGTGACCGACGTGTATAATCATATTAAATGCATACTCTACTTCGAAGTAAATGGTAAGAGAACTTTCGCAACTCGATTTCAATTGAGTTTCAGCGCACCTACGTGTGGTTTGCCGTCACCATGGATGAATTCAATTGATTTTGCATTCGAGTACGTTCGCAGCTCTGCTTTTGACACCGCAATGGATCGCAACGACTAATACTGGATAGACTCTGCATCAACTAGGCAAACGCTTCACTAAGTTGCCCTGTACAACAAGAGGTTCCATCGACAGGTCGACGGTGAAAAGCTACTTTTCAGTTCGTAATACTATTGATAAATAGCACTTGCCTTCTTTTCGTGTTACGTTACTGGTACTTTTGATGGTTGCTGTATCCCCAACATCTTCGGATGTTCCGCTTGCACAGCAGTCAGTAAGAAAAAGCTTGAAGTTCTTCAAAGTGTTGGCAAATGGATTCGACTGATAGCTAGGCGGCTTCCAGGAGAACATACTATCGCGAAACTCAACACGTTCAACGAGTTCCGGCAAGATGCAACCCCGACGTGGGTGGCAGCAATCTTTTTGGTTACTCCAATTCCATGTTTCATTACCAGTCTCTTGATCGAAAGTATCCCCCCAGCTGATCCAACTACAGGTTTTTGGAGCTCTCTCCACTTTCAAATTCGAAATTACCTGACGGCCACAATCATGACTGCAATGCCTGTGTTCGTGAAACTCAACTGTATACCAATATTGTCGACGAGGTCGTGGAAGTTCGTTCTTGTGTACGCAATGACTGCAGGGGCGGTGGGAATTGCGAATGATGCCACTATTCCCCTGGCTGCACAAGTTTTTCCACTGCCATTTACTCAGTTCGCACATACGGTACCGATGGTCATTGCTGGTCTTATACTTAACCGCTTCTTTCTGCAGCAACCTGAGACTAAGGAACGGGCTGAACAAATTGATCAGTGGCTTGCAATGGATATGGTACCGATTTGCGTTTACCCTATCTTTCAGCGGTATTCACGGCACTGAAGCCGAACCAACAGCTTTGGTAGTCTTTGCTGCTTCCCGTTATCATAAAAGTCTGTTGAGGCATATAATATGGTTTGCATTGCGAAATGACTTTGACCTCATTGGCCCCACAACTGCAGCGTCGGTCACCGCTATCATGTGCTCTTCACTGCGATGTGTCTGCAAAATGCGAAATCTGTTGAAACTTTGGCGGTGGTCATGGTAAATGTTCAGCAGATGTTACTCAACTGCTGGTATATTATCGAAGACACACACAAACTCAAGAGAGATTTCATTCAGCTTCCTGATATATTGATTTCTCATTTGGATGTGGTCTCGTTGACGCTAGAACTAACTCTACAGGAGCAATTGGCTATGCTCCTCCACCAAAAATCACCTTCTCGGATATTCTCAAAGTACCCGGGTTATCAAGGTAGAAACTTGTTACAAGACACCACAAACTCCAACAAAACAAGGAACCAGCACTAAATTTGAGTGCGAACAACAAACACAAGGTTTCAGACTCAAATATTCGCCGAGGTAGCAGACATCAAAGCCTATTAAGTGCTAAATCATTGTCAAAGCAGACGACACGTCCAGTTGATCAGGGTTCACGCAGATTTTACCGCTAACCGAGGCATTGTATAAAGGAAGCGGATGTTCTGAATTACCAACTGAAAAATCTGTCGATTCGATCCATGCTCGAACAGTTCCCTTGATTCAGCCAAAAAGCGATTGAATCCAACAAAAGGAAGCCTACGTTCGCAGCGTCACTACTGCTTTGCACCAGACCGAAATCATCGTATTACGGTCATACATATCAATCTTCGTGCTGTCATTTTATGGTAAGCGAGCTGGCCTTCCAGTGTTTCAATACATTGTACTCATCCCAATTGTATTTTGTAGGGGTCTACCTCGCCATTATTTTCAGCTTACCCAATCGACATTATTTCGCCACGATGTCTACCATGACAACGTTCGCCGCCGTCGATAGCACGATTTTCCATATGTTACTGCTGGCCAACGTGGAAGTAGTCTTTCTAGGGATATACTTAACCTTGATTTCGCGTCAACTTGGAGTGTTAGGTATTCTTCAATTCGCATTCATTCTTAGGCCACAACGCGTTCTTCTCTAATCTAAATTCATGTCGTTGTCGCTCATGATTCTCGGTTTCCTACTGAAATATTACGGCAATGGCATTACTTAAAAATTCAGGACTGGGTAGTGCACAGTACTTCCGCTATGCGCTTTAGAATTGAGACTGTGCTTATATCACCTAACTTGATCCCAATGAATATGCACCCAAGCCTTGGATTTTCAAGGTAACCTCATGATATGCACTTTGTAACTAAGTATTCCATACTTTTCGACATCAATTACTGTAACGAGATCCGTGTCTGGAGTTTTCATGCTCATATTCTGGCCTGTGATCGGTACCTGTGTCACTTACACCTGCCGATGTTCACCTCGCATCACAAAGAATCTTCGAGAAATTATTCATGCTGCACAGTGATTTCCAGAAGAATAAAGGATTGGAAAACTCGGTACATACGATCCATGAAGTGGATCCCACAGATCCGGATAGTTTTTTTCCTCACTTCGATTTCGTGTTTCCTCGGGAATTTATTAGTCCAGAGCTTTCCGTGAGGCAATCCTGCTACTGGTTTTAAGAGATTGGTTCACTATCAGATTCGACATTTTGTAACATGCTTGGTTGTGTCGGCGCTGCCACTGCTAGTAAGATTGATTGTATTCCATAACTGTAGCCTCGCTGGTGAGTTTTGTCAATTACAATTCAATTCTTGCAGGTGTTTAGATCGGTTCAAATACAGGCATCTCTGAGGTTTATTGTGCCATTTGCTCAACTCACCCCTACGATTCCATTAGGGATTGTAGGTGAAAGTGTTTGACGAGTTGTTTGTGCTAGCACTAGAATTAAACAGCACATAGCCAAGATCGACCAGCGAGTACCATTGGGCATGTCAATATTCGTGTATTCTATTGTACGGCCGTGTTCATGACTCTAAAACAAAAGCAACAACTGTCGTCATCGCTAATTCTCCCCATTATCAAACATCTTTTGCGTCAAATGATATCGCAGTACTGAAGAATGACCTACTGCTTGTAGCGTCAGCCATCTGAGTCACGTACTTTCAGTCATGTGGCCAAATTTATTAAGACACTAGCAGCTCTTGTGCTTGCGAATAATTTGTAAGACATTAGTTTACAAATGCGGCTTAGTTCTAATAAAGCATCTTTATCTCCAAAGATGGCTACACAAACTTCAACTAGTCGGAAGTAGTACTACTTAACGTCTACTTTAACTACTTAACGTTTACATTTCTGATCCTCGAGCCAGAGCCATCCGAAAAGGCACGTAACGGACGGCTAAGATTCAGAGGCACAGCACCTTGCTCCGTGCAACGCACTGCACACCTCACTGCAGCATCGTCCAGCAAGTCAAGAAACTCCAATGTCTCCATCACTTACCTCCGACGATTTTAACACCAGTAGCACTGACGAACCAATGCACACACAGTCGCCACCAAGCTCATGTGGCAGTGACGACCAAGAAGAGGTGGAACACGTGGGTGTAGCAGACACTGTGCTAAACGACGACAACTGGAGCTGGATGCGAGACTTGCAGGATCTTGTGCGTGATGCTGCAGTGAGGATTGAGGGTAAAGTCTTCTTCGCTCGACTTTTTAAAGCCCAGGATACTGCTGACATGGACGCGACACTGTCCGAGATGGAGAGCTGGCGTGAAGGTCTTGGTGACGAGAGTGCCCGGCCTCGAGAGCATCAACTGGCGCGAGCGCTGTTCCTGTTAGGATACGACAAGAGGATGTCGTTAGCTAAGTAGATAGATACAACTTACCATAGAGACGGCAGAGCACTTTTGAAAAAGAATAGAGACACAACCATGACCCGGCAATAACGTTGAAGATTTTAAATGGGATTGAGAACAAATACGCTGTTGGTGTCTCAGACTCACGTTCAGTAGCCTGATATACCAATCGAGTGCGCTTTAAGAGCCGAATGCTTCATCGGCTTCGTCTATTTTCTTGAACTCATAGTGGCCACGTCCGTCGAACTGCAACACAAACGAGAACAATAACAGAAGTTAGCAACAAACAACCCCCGATGACATCAAGACACGATACGCACCCGAAGCACATATTCGTGATACGTCCACAACGACTTGCGGTGGGACACAGTGAATAGCGTGATGTTCTGTTCGCGGCAGTAGCTGTACATTTCACCTTCAACATCAACACTGACCGCTGATGTGCATTCGTCCAGGATAGCGAACTGCGGCTTGTGATAGAACAAACGTGCCATGGCGACTCGCTGCTTTTCACCGCCAGACAACACATCTGCCCAGTCGTGGATGACGTCCCACCCGCCTTCACGTTCGACGAGGTGCCCCAGTTGAACCTTCTCAAGGTAGTACATCAAGTCGTCGTCCGTCCTACCACAAGCCTGCATCTCCTTGAGTGAATGAGGGTAGATAATCTGGTCGCGAAGAGTGCCCAATGTCAAGTAGGGACGCTGGGGGATGTAGAACAGTCCATTACGCTCCGGCTTCGTCAATTGACCACCGAACATTGGCCACAACTCGCCAAGAATACGGAAAAGTGAACTTTTGCCACAACCGTTGGGCCCTGCAACGACAACATTCATACCAGACTTCACTTTAATGTTGAGAGACGGTACCAGTACGTCACCGTTCGGAGTCACAAGCGGCACGTCCTCAAAGTGAATTACATGGTCACGGTAGTCGATCTCACCCTTGTTCGGGTATAGCCCAAGCGATTCAGCCGAGGTCGACTGGTTCTTGGACTCCTCCGAAAAGTCTTCATCTTCACCCTTGAGCATGGTACGTTGATACTTGCCTTGATCCAGGTCGGACAGAACATCGATCATCTCTGTCACCCGGGCAGTAAAGCCTGCAAGACGCGTCAGCTCCCGTCCCGACAGTACAAGACGGCCCATAGCTTCCGACATCTTCAGTAGCATCTTTCCGGATCGGAAATAGTCCTCCATCCGCTCTGCGTATGTCGTGTGCTCCAATCGCTTGTTCGACATGTCCAAGAACGGCTTCGACAACACGGCGTATCCAACGACCGTGGCCAAGTACTTCGCCACAATATTGTCAATAACACTCATGGAGAATCGGAACTGCTGCGAACTGCGCACGAGGTCAATCAACCTGTTGAACGACTGGTCCAAGATCCGTTTCTCCCTCACATTGCCATTGTAAAAGGCGATCTCCTCACTGTGTGTGATCAATCTCGAGTTCATGAAGCGGAAGTTGCCTTCCATCTGCTGTTCTGCGATCGTAAACCGACTTGTCGGTTGTCTTAGCCACGTGAGGAAGAAACCTGACGCAACCAAGTAGCTCAACATGATCACCGGTCCCTCCACACCAATCGACGACGATAACTTGACTGCATAAATGGCAATATCCAAGAGTGGTTTCGACATATTGGAGTACAAATCCGCCACGGAATTTGAAAATCTCTCGACATCCACCGTCAGCAGTTGATCCGCATTAGAGATGCGGTTATCCAGATTGGACACCTTGTAGTAGACAAATCCCTTGACATATTGCTCGTACAAGTGTCTCGTGAGTCTCGTTCGGAAGCGAAGACTGAGTTCTGTGTGGCCGTACTTGAGTAGACTATTGACACAGCTCATAGGGAGCATAATGGCTACAAAACGGCGTAGATGCCGCATAAAGTCCGTCTGCGAGCGTGAGATGATGGCTCGTTCAATGGCTGTGAACGTGTGGAGCACCACAATGTCGAAGGACGTGCGGGCCACGAGCATCACGGCCACTAAGGCCGCAAAGCCCACCTCGGCTGTGAAGGGCCCGGGCACGATGACCTTGAAGAGCCGCAGGAAGCGGCGGTAGAACTCCTTATTCACAGCCACGCGCTGTCGACTGCCGTGTTTCTTGGTCATGAACTCGGACTCCATGGAGAACGCTGCGTTCGCTTTCTTCTGTCCATGTTTGCGGATCGCGATGGCTAATGCTATCTAGGAAGAGGGCAATGGGACGAATGACGTCGGACACAGTTAGAAGGGACGGTAAAACGGCTATAGAGCACCGAGAGAAGCGGGAGAAGCATATGAAGTACATACAAGTGAGGCGATGGACACAGTGCCAGACGCTGCGTGAGACTTGGACAGCACCGTCATGACAGGAAGAGGAGGCGACTCTTGTGCGACGCACGAAGCTTTCGGTTGTGAGACGATGAACACTGTACTGGGATCCGACGTGGTGTACACGAAACGATTCCAAATAGTACAGAGATAGTATATAGATTTATACAGGTAATGGAGTCTGTCTTAAACTAAATTAGATTTACTTTCCTTCATCGTAATCGGATACCAGAGGGAAATACATTTTACGTGGATGTAAAACCTGTACTTTTCCAGCTGTCTCATTGGCCAATTCGCTCAATGCGACTTTCGTTGACGTAAAATGCAAGACCATCACTCTGACGTTAAACCGCAGCACGTCGAATAGCGTAGCGCTATCCGTATTTGCCATAATAGCGTCCTCTAAAACGTCACAATAGAAATCCTGAAGAGACGCTAATGGACAAGACTCGCGTGCATCGTCACGTCCCTGGTCGTTCCGCTTCGTCGCAGTCTCTAGGACCAAGTGCATCTCGTCCTCGCTTAGCTGATGCGCCACGTCCACCCAGTCAGAACTCTATTGACGGCGATGTCCACCCTATTCCGTCGACATTCGACGCCTTGGAAGTGCTCGGGCCCTCGCTGTCTCAAGTCCTGACGTTCGTGAAGCCTCCAGAGCCTCGTCGTCTTCAGGAGACACAAGAATTTGGAGGAGAGTCAATAGAGAGTAGTAATCAGCATAGTACTAAATCATTAGGGGACAAGTCCGTTAAGTTCGACTTGCGGCTGTCGAGATCCGCTCTACTGGGCAAATTGGCGGATCTGTCAGTGGACAATGCTCGCAAGACACAGGAATACTTTGCCAAGCTATTGAGTAAGATCCAGTGTGAAGCCACAGGCCTCGTGTTGCTCCACGATGCGACGATCGTTGTGTTCCTCGAGACTACAGCGGAGCAATTTGGGACGATTCTCAAACAACTTCAACAGCAACGGATCATTGAGCCAAACTCGATGAAGATCTTGGCCAATTGTGATGACCATGGAGTGAGGATTCTGCAAGGACTGTACTTTAAGAAAATCGTGCTCAACCGTAGCGATGCTGGAGAATGGACGGATGAGACAGCGCCGCAATGTATTGTCGAGACTTTCCTGAACTTGATCAAGTTCATCAAGAAGATTGGACCGATGTCACCTGGAGAAATCCGCAAGTGTTTGACCAACCTCTCCAACACCGACCAAACCTTCCTGCCATCGAATGACCTTGTATTGTGGCTGCTCGGACGAGAGGAGCTTATGACTCTGGACCAGTATCTTGATTTTTTCGACAAGCCCATAGCTGTCGAGCTCGAGTCTGAGCGTGTGTGGCCCTTGCATCCTCTCATCCAGTGATTACAGTAATCAAGTGCTTGATTGTGGTGCTTCGTGCTGTTACTGCGGTGTCCAACCTGCAACCCGTTGTAGAATTTAGATGACGATGAGGTTTTCTCGTAAACACTCAGGTGAGACTTATATTCTCGGCTCAATTATCGTAAACACCGGAAGACGTTGCAGTAATATGCGAATCTGTAAACAGTAGCGATTCGCTTCTCCTTCCTTTGATATATTCCGGTGTTTACGAGAATATGAGTTCCGCGTGAGTGCTTACGTGGAATGCTCGAACATGTAATCCACAAATCTTGCGAGTGTTTACGAGAAATCCTCGAATCTGTAATCCACGAGTCCTGTGTGGAATATGCGAGGTGTACTTCGTTTCTCTCTACTTAGTAAGAAAGAAACTTCGGTATAGCGGATAACCCGAAATATGCAAACGTCCTACAAATTATTTGATACTGATCATGGCAGCTTACGCACTGGGGAGCTGTAGACCAGGCAATGTCATCGCAACTCCCGAGGTTTACGATCAAACTAAGATGTACAAGAGTACAATTTCGTTGATTTCGAATTGCTGGTTGAGTTGATCATTTCTGAATTGGCTACCAATTTACTACCAGCAACAGCACCACTACTTACGATGCCAGCCACTTGCACCTCAAGCATGACTTACCGCTTCCTCGGTGATTCGGGCTTACTTGTTTCGAAACTTGGCCTAGGAAGTTGGGTCGATGTCAGCGAGACATACACAACTGATCGCTGGTACGATATGATGAAAGTCGCCTTTAGCCACGGCGTGAATCTCTTCGACAATGCTGAAACATACGGAGACGGACTAGCCGAGAGGAACATGGGGTTTGCAGTCAACAAGGGCATCGCCGATGGAATCTGGAGTCGCGAGGACCTCGTCATCACCACGAAATTGTTTTTCGGGGCAAAACGATTCGATCTTGCAAGACCGAACGACCGGGGACTAAGTCGCAAGCATATCGTCGAAGGAACGAAGGCGTCGCTGAAGAGACTGGAGCTCGACTACGTCGATGTCATCTTCTGCCACCAACCGGATCCATACACTCCAATCGAAGAGACTGTCCGAGCAATGAACTTCGTGATCGAGCAAGGTTGGGCCTTTTACTGGGGGACGAGCTCCTGGAGTGCTGATCAGATTACCAAAGCATGCGAAATAGCCGACCACCTCGGACTAATTCGTCCTGTGGTGTGGCAGCTCTATTGGAGCGTTCTAGGGTGGAATTTGAGTACGCTCATTTGTACAAGAAGTACAAGCTGGGTCTCACGACGTGGTCGCCATTAGCATTCAGCATTTTGACCGGCAAGTACAGCACGGGCACACCCGAAGGATCTCGAATGGAGAATCCGTTTTTCAAATCTTTCGTGTCGGATTTCGACGGTCGAGTGGCAAAGGCGGACAAGTTGAAGCCAATTGCTGATGAGTTAGGCATGTCCAGGGCCCAACTTGCTCTGGCCTGGTGCGTCAGTAATGAGAACGTTTCTAGCGTCTTGATGGGGGCCAAAACCACCGGACAGCTGGAAGACAACCTGAAAGTGTTGGGTATGCTCGACAAATTGACGCCGGAAGTGAAGTCCAAGATTGACGACATTGTGCCTTCTGAAGACAAACTGCCGAAGCCAACAGGATCGTCCTCGCTGCGTGCTCAATACCTGTAGTTGGGTAAGAACAAGCAAGCATCGGGAAGGTGATTTGGTGCATCTAGGAGTTTGGTTGCGTTGTGGATGCTACCTCAAGAACCAGGAAACGATTCAGATCAAACACCCTGTAATGCAATGCATATACGATGGCCGACACACTATGTAGGTTGTCAAGTTTTCACGTTAGTCACTACTGCCAGCCATCACCAATAGTAATAGAGCTGATTGGACGTCCATGACAGGTGCTCATTCCGCGAGAGAACCGGATAAACTAGACGGATGGCTGTCTCCTTGCAGTGTACAGCCTCCACCGTCGCAATATCCGTCTGACAAAGTCTTTGGGACGTTCACGAACTGACATCCACCACCTGGACAGGACGCATCTGCAGTGTTGTCGAAGATGCAGGCACCTCCCTCGCACGTCGCCTTTTTGCATTTCCTGCCTCGCGACACAGAGTACGTCGCACCTCTGTGAGTTTCGAGTGTCAAACGACCGCAACAATAGCACGAGATTGCAGGATTGCACGTACCGGAAGTAGCAGAGTCCACCTCTGCACGACAGTGGAGCGACGCAGTTTTCAAAGAGACAGCCGCCTGCCACGCAGTTTTCAGTCTCGCACGAGGTCGGTACGTGAATGTACTGCGAGATGAGGTCTTTCTCGCTGTCGGAAGTATCATCTGCACTCACAAGACAGAGGAAGACCACAGGAAGCAATAGAAGATCAAGGCGCATGTTGTGATACAATTGTCCAGATCCGTTATGGCGATCTTCGCGTCGCTTCAAGATCGCCACGAAAGTCTTCGCCTGCCTCAAATGTAGTGAACTGATACCTGTTCGTCTACAACTGCAACTGTATCTATCTACAGGTGACGCTGACGAATAAACGAAGCCCAGTCCTTTTCCGGTGTGTGAGGTACGAATGGTAGAGCAGCATCAATCTTTGTTTTCACGTCCGGAGTGAGTTTGGGCAGCACTTTGAGCGCTTCCAGGTTCTGCTCCAGTTGACTCGGAGTCTTGGCGCCAAGGAGAACTGTGGTCACGTTGTCGTTGCTGGCACACCAGGCGATGGCGAGATGAGCCATTGGGACGCCCAACTCTTCTGCAATGGGTTTGAGTTTCTCCGCTTTCGCCACGCGCTCGGCGAAATCCGGGACGACAGCCGACCACTCTGGCGTTTGGAGGCGAGCACCATTAGTGCTTTCGGAGCTGTACTTTCCAGTGAGGGTGCCAAAGCCCAAGGGAGACCATGTCGTAAGACCGAGCTTGAACTTCTTGTAAAGGTCTGCGTATTCGAACTCGACCTTGTTGCGCTCCATCAAGTTGTACTCGGGCTGCTCCACAATCGGACGGATAAGTCCCAACCGATCGGCGATCTCACAAGCCTCGATAATCTGAGCTGCAGTCCATGAACTCGTTCCCCAGTAAAACGCCCAGCCTTGGTCAATGATAAAGTTCATGGCACGCACAGTCTCTTCAATTGGAGTGAAGGCATCGGCGCGATGGCAGAAGAGAACATCGACGTAGTCGAGTTGCAGCCTAGCAAGTGACGCTTTAGTGCCTTCAATGATGTGCTTACGGCTAAGACCTTGCTCGTTGGGCGGCAATCCGTTCTCCGGACCCTTACCGAATGGGCCTTCAGGGAACCCCTTTGAGCCGTAAAAGATCTTGGTGGTGATCACCAAGTCCTCCCGACTCCAGATGCCTTCAGCGATACCCTTCTTGATGGCAGCACCCATGTTCGTCTCAGCCTGGCCGCGGCCGTAAATCTCAGCGTTGTCGAAGAGATTGACTTCGTGTTCATAAGCCATCTTCATCATGTCATACCAGGCGTCTGGAGTGAACTTTTCGTCGTAGTCCATCCAGCTTCCCAGCGAGAGTTTGGACACAAGAAGCCCAGAGTTGCCCAGGAAGCGGTAAGGCATGCGTGGAGTCGTGTTGTCGGTGTTTGTGGTGGTCATGATGCTTGACTTGTCGATGTTGCGGTGAATTCCAAAATGAGTGAGGACCAGACAGGATCAACTATTTGCACGCACTTGGTCACCATTCCACCAGCTCAGCATTAATAGATGTCCTGAAGACCAACTGAACGATTACTGTCCATCTTGAGCCAAGAAGATTGCTTAACTGCACATAGTGTCTCAACAGTACTCATCAAAATGTTTCAAATCGGTTGTCATAGGGGCTGATTGCTTAACCGCTTCAGGATAAAGTCATCACCGAGAAGAAAATGATTTAGCCTGATTGTAGTAGTGGGCAGATGAGATGGTCCGAGATCACTATCATAACAAATCCAGCGTTGCACTTGACAACCTTAGCCTCATTTCAGCCTCACAACTTAATTACCGTGGATAGTGGCAAATAGTTCAATATATTCTAGTGCGTGTGTAAACCAGCACCTGTAAGTTGCGTCCTGCACAGCGACATCACGACAGCACACCAAGTTGACGACTACAAATCGCCAACTTGAGTTCAATTTGTATGTGTTTGGCATCCTCTATCAGCTTTTGATGGCACAAACTCATGTAGTGCATGAGATCAAGTAATCTCATCTAGCGGTTCACCTGGGGTAAAGCAATCATCTCGTACTGCCCAATCTATCATTTGCTTTAGCGTCACGGCACCATTCGCGACTGGAGCAACGAAGCAGCCTGCTTTGTCGTCACTAGCCCATTAAGCAATTCATCAGCAACCTCCAACAACAGTAACAACTAACTCATGGTAGTCGCATCGGACAACACACTCACCCGTATGCCCTACCGCTTCCTTGGCAACTCCGGGCTGCTGGTTTCGCGACTATCGCTCGGAAGCTGGATGGACACCGACGAAAAGTACACAGTCGTGCCTGGTACGACATGATGGCGTTCGCGTTCCGACATGGTATCAACCTCTTCGACAATGCCGAGATCTACGGGGCCGGTTTAGCAGAGAGGAACATGGGTGGTGCTGTCCAGAAGGGCGTCGCCAATGGCATTTGGAGTCGCGAGGACCTCGTTATCACTACCAAGTTGTACTTGGGCTCCAAGGGTTTCGTAAACGCTGGACCAAATGACCAGGGAATTAGCCGTAAGCACATTGTAGAAGGCACCAAGGCGTCACTCACGCGCCTGCAGCTAGACTACGTCGATGTGCTGTTTTGCCACCGATCCGAAGTCTATACGCCTATCGAGGAGACAATCCGAGCCATGGACTTTGTCATCAACCAGGGGTGGGCACTTTACTGGGGAACGAGCTCGTGGAGTTCGGTGGATTTCATCGAGGCGTGTGCCATCGCGGATCGTCTCGGCCTCATTCGACCGATCGTAGAGCAACCCGAGTACAACTTGCTCGAGCGCTCCAAAGTGGAATTCGAGTATGTCGATCTATACAAGAAGTACAAACTCGGGTTGACGACGTCGTCCCCACTGTCGTACGGAGCGCTAACCGGGAAGTATAGTGCGGACACTCCGGACGACTCTCGTCTGAGTTCCAACTATTGGAAGGCGTTTACACCGGACTTCGCGGACCGAGTTGCCAAAGCTGACAAGTTGAAACGTATTGCAGAGGAGCTGGGGGTATCCATGGCGGCGTTCGCCATCGCCTGGTGCCTCTCGAACGACAATGTGTCCACGGTGCTGATTGGGGCCAAAACCATCGAGCAACTTGAGCAGAACTTGGATGCGTTGAAGATTGTGGACATGATAACACCGGAAGTGAAGACTAAAGTTGAGGCGCTTGTGCCGTGTATCCCGAAGTTGGGCCTAATTGACGAGGTGGCAATGATCCGCGGACGACATCTCTGAAGCCTTCAAATGGAGATGCGAATTACGACGGCTATAAGTGCTAGTGGTTAAAGTATCCCCAAATAAGTGAGAACTAGTACTGAAGTGCTCAGGTATGATGATTTCATTTTGCTGCGAGTCGACGGTAAGACACGATAGACGACGTCAACACCAATGTCAAGAAGGCCAAGATTGCCAAGAAGGCCAAGATTGCTTAACCACTCGTAATGTCGCAGTTCCAATAGCGGAACGAAGGTAGAAGCTTCAAATCCAGGGAGCATTGCTGCGAGATTCACAATAATGATCATGGTGACCCAGCACAGGTAGTGGACAATCAGTTTTGTGAACATCCGAAGCGGTGATTGCTTAACCGGGGTCGGATGTAGTCATGACCAGTAATCATGCGTGATCAGAAAGTGTTTCTACTGTCCAGACTACTTGGCCACCGCCGACATTATCATGCATGAACATGTCGAGCATTGTACTTGACGAGTTTGATCATTTCAGAATTCACCGACAACTACGCACTCCTTGCAACAGCCTCAACACCTCATTACCATGGCTCCTGCTGCTTCCGACACCAAGTCTACTCGCATGACCTACCGTTTCCTCGGTAACTCTGGTCTGCTGGTTTCCAAGCTCTCGCTCGGTAGCTGGATGGACGTCAACGACAAGTACACGGCCGATGCCTGGTACGACCTGATGAAGCTGGCGTTCGAACATGGCGTCAATTTCTTCGACAACGCGGAAGTGTATGGCGGAGGTCTCGCGGAGAAGAACATGGGTGCTGCTATCAAGAAGGGTATCGCTGAAGGCACTTGGAGTCGTGAGGACTTGGTGATCACCACCAAGATCTTCTTCGGAGCCACGGGGTTTACAGCGGGAGCTGGACCGAACGAACGGGGTCTCAGTCGTAAACACATCATCGAAGGAACGAAGGCGTCACTCAAACGCCTTGAACAGGAGTACGTCGATGTCATCTTCTGCCACCGTCCCGACCAGTACACGCCGATCGAAGAGACTGTGCGAGCCATGAACTACGTGATCAACCAAGGTTGGGCCTTCTACTGGGGTACTAGTCAGTGGAGCTCTGCGGAGATCATCGAGGCATGCGAGATCGCTGACCGTCTTGGTTTGATCCGTCCCCTCGTGGAACAGACCATCTACAGCATCTTGGATCGCAACAAGGTGGACTTCGAGTACGTGGACCTGTACAAGAAGCACAAGCTGGGTCTGACGACGTGGTCACCTCTTGCGTACGGAGCTTTGACTGGCAAATACAGTGCTGGTACGCCGGAGGGCTCTCGTCTGACTTTGGACTTGTGGAAGTCGTACACGACGGACTTTGCTGACCGTGTCGCGAAGGCGGACAAGCTGAAGCCGGTGGCAGATAAACTCGGCATTTCAATGGCAGAACTTGCTCTCGCTTGGTGCGTCAGCAACGAGAACGTGTCCACGGTCATGATCGGAGCCAAAACCCTCACGCAGCTGGAGCAGAATTTGAAGGCCATTGAGGCGGTGGACAAGATTACGCCGGAGGTGAAGGCTGAGATCGACGCATTGGTCCCTTTCGTGCCGGGACTGCCCAAGCTAGATGGAACGGAGATGATGCGAGCGCAACACCTTTAAGTCAAGATGGTGATGTTGTCGAGCTGCTCGACTCGGTGCAATAGTTGACAAGCACAGTTGCTCGTCAAAGCGATACTCTATGAGTCACATAAGTATCGTGCGAGTGTAGCAGTTCTTTTGAGCAGGTTGTAGCGATAAGAGAATTGAGGATCTTCGCAGAGTACGTGAATAAATTTTACTTCGCGTTCGTGTGACCCATGGGGTTACTGGTATCTGGGCTTCTTCGATCGCCATCCAACGTGAACAGCAATGGATTTGGATCACTGGGGGTATGCTGTAGAACCTAAATCAGAGTCTGTAGTACAGAGGAATGAACTCTCTAGTTTCTCATCAAAAGGAAAGTCATCGATGGTTTCGGATAGCACAACTCTATTGTCGACTTCGATCTAGGGCTTTGCTTTTGTAGCTTTCTTGGTCAATGTCATGAATAGTTGGTAATATGCGTAGCTTGGTTTCGTGTGGATTATGTATCGAGGCACATCGTCCAGATCCAGCATTTTCAGCACATAATTGCGGTCGTCCTTCTCGAGCCCAAACCAGGACCTTTCCGATAATCTCATCCCGGGTTCCACCATAACTGATCGCTGGGCGAGAGATACCGTGAAATACTACGCTGTCGTGCTACTTGACGTAACGTAGATAAGACTTGTACTGAGTCGTTTCTCTGACGATGTTCTCGTCAATGTTGCTTAAACCCAATTTTACCCAGCCGTCACGAGTGGATAGCTTGTTTTTCAGTCATTTGTTCATCTGCTTTCCTTCGAGTTGTTAGGAAAAGCTCTCAAAGTACTTGTAGTTTGGATGTATGAACAGATCATCTCCTTCTAGACCACTCAACTTCAACGCCTCCAAAACGTATTCGTCAGACTCTTTGAGCCTAACTCATAACTTGATTTGGCCCACATTTTTACATTACCAAGAATGCCCCTTTCTTCGATATCTGTGACGGTGGACTTGGTTTCCATAGCTCGTAATCTTCTTGTATCAATGGTTTCCATTCTGGACAGGGTGGTTTGGTTGGGATTCTCTGTTGAGAGAACCAGAGAGTTAACTCCTTTGTACTGCTGACTCGTGCATCGAGAAGGACGACCGCAATTATGTGC
>PCFV01000669.1:0-17684 GCA_002812785.1 Phytophthora litchii | reverse complement strand
GTATAGAGGTACACAAGTATAGAGGTACATATTACACAACCGGTACACAACCGTTTTCGTAATAGAATGGGAAGTATCGTGATGTCGGGCAATTCTATTTCATCCTATTTAAGCTAATCACATGCACACAAACTACCTCTAATACTGTATGTACCCTTGCCGATAATAAAAGATCCAGGTAACCCTTTTACAAATATAGTCCCATGAGCAAAAAACCCTGCAATATATTATACCTAATGGCAACATACATTATTAGAGGTATTTGAATTTGGATGTGATTGGCTGAAATGTTTATGGGCTCATGATATAGACCGGTAACAAACGGTACTTGAAGAACCGGTTGGTCTGTCGATATACCAAGGATGTGATTGGCTGAAATGTTTATGGGTTCATGATATAGACCGGTAGCAAACGGTACTTGAAGAACCGGTTTGTCTGTCGATATACCAGTACACATCCTAACTCCGGTATACAACCGATATTTTACAGTCGACCAGCGAGATGGCGGACTTGCTAAGCGGGACGACGCTGGTGCCGCTGTGCACGAGCCCCGAGGGCTCGGACGGCCGTGATCTGCGCCTGCACGATGCGGGCATCGACGTCCTCCACGGGGCGAAGCTCTCAGCGCGGAAAGTGGCGCTCGTGGGCGTGGTCTACGTCGCAGAAGACGACGGATCCGCCTCTGATCCGGATCGCGGCCTGTTCCTGAGCTCTAGCGCCGTCTCCGTGGCGGAGCAGGACGCCAGCATGCTGTTGCTTGTACTACGTGGTGTTAATCTAGTCTACGAGCCGTTCTGGGGCTCACTGCTGCTCCAACTGAGCTCGCACGTGGTGATTGCCAAAGTCGGACCGATTACCACCTCCAGCTTCCAAGCCGCACTGCCGTTCTTAGCAGACTTTGCACATCTACAAGTGGGTGAAGAAGCAGTCGATACAGACAGGAACTCGACGCTGCTGAAGGAGCTAGCGCCGCACTTCACGTGGGGAGCAGTGGACCTCAAGATCAAGGACATGAACGGCTGTGACTCGGCCTCAACCTACTTCGAACAGCAGCTGGCTGCAGGATCTACAGACGCACAGTTGCTGCTCAGTGCTTTGGTGCCTACGAGAGACTGTGTGGTGCTAAAGTCCAATACTTTCCAAAGACCTGAGGACCCACACACGTCGTCGAAGCTACTGACGCACGTGGCTGACCGACTGGAGTGCAAATCCTTCTTTGGTCGCTATCTGAACGGAGCACTGCTAGTACGACTTATTCGATCACTGACACATGCTATGGCAGCTCCTGATGGAACTCCTGTGGTGCTGCAGCGAGTGGTGACGAATGTGTTCGCTGCACACTGGCAGGAGCTGGTGCAACGAGCTTTCAAGTCGTACTGCGACCTGATACATGCCAGATTAGTAGTGTATGAGAGAGCTCCTATTACTGCAGAATATCTCGTGGATGTTACAGAGAAAAAGATGAAAGCGAATCAGTCGCAGAGCAACCAACATGCCGCTGTCGTAGATGCTGGACAGGGAAATTATTCAGTGTTCGACGAGTTTGGTAACTTGAAGAAGCACCAAGTTTCCGAGGATGATAAGGGAGATAGTATGGCAACATCAACAACTCCAGCGCCGTTAAACACGGGACTCTTCAGCTTCCTGAAAAACAGAGCTGGTCGTGCCCTCAGCAAACAGCTCTCACGGTTTCCAACGAATCGTTGGAGTACCTCAATCAGAGCGGGAGGGCGAACAACTACTCAAGGCGACAATGGAGGACTGGGCGGTATCCTAGAGGATGCTGAAGCAGCAGAAGCCGAATTACAGAATGAAGCAAATGCGGCACTTGCGCCTGATCGGCTGCTAGCACGATGCACCGCGAGCATCACACGCTACTCAGTTCCCATGGAGTACCTGAACACTCCCAGCGAACCGATGCCTGTTAATGTATCTGTGCTAGATACAGTTCATGCCGAAGGTCTGGAAGAAGTGAACGCGTTGTTAAAGCCGTTCCTAGTGGATCTACACGGCCCACCGCCGTCAAACCCAGAGCTTGCTTGCTCATTGGACTTCCAAGTAGGAAAGAAGAACTTGTGGTCGAAGCTGGCACGCGTGCGAAGGCGCTTTGAGCAGGCAAACGAAGTGTCTTCAGCTATCTTTTGTGGTGAGCTGCTCCGTTATCTGCACTCAGTGGTGCTCAGCAAGAATGAGACTGATACGGAGGCTCAACAACAACATCAATTGAGAGGACGTGCTGTTTCTTCAATCATGCTTGTCGACAAGAAGAGTGGAAATGCACCTGTTGCTTTGACTCGAGTTCCATTAGAATTGATGACCTACAAGAACAACCTGGAGGCAATGGTGTCTCAGTACAACTTCGTAGCGCGCGGTCCTCAGGCTGCTACAGTGCTTGCAGGATTTTTGAATGGCCCAGTCCGCAACCAGCTACAATATTTGACGCAGCAAGAATATGACCGCTTTTCGGCAGCCTGTGACGAAAAGGAGGGCCGCATTGCGGAATTGGAGGAATCACTTGAGGATAAGGAACGTCAAGTCAAGCACATCACTAAGGCCAACGCAGAGTGGGGCCGTCAAGAACATGAGGCTGTTGCACAGATTGAACAAACGCATGCTGAGCAGGTGAGCTCACTACAAGGTGCAATTCGCAGCACTGAGACCCAGATCGAAACTGCTCTAGCAGAACAGCAAGCTCTGTACCAGAGCACTATGCAGGCCACGAGGCACACGATCGACACCGTGGATAAGGTGGCGGACAAGGGGCGTGTAGTATCGGGCTACTTGGAGCGCTATGAGAAGGGTCACGTATTCTCGTCGCGGTGGCGTCAGTACTTCTATGTCGTGAAGCACGATACGCTCACTTGCTATAAGTCGAAGGGCGACTACGAGGAGCGCGGACCTCCGTTTGGGCAGCCTATTAGCATCAGTGGCTACAGTGTTGTGCGCAGCCGCACCGACGAACTGAAGATTAAGTTGGTTCCACCTGAGGCGGGCCGTCAAATGCTTCGCTTTCGCGCTCCTGCCAGTGTTGGTCGTGAAACGTGGATGAAGCGGTTCACAGAGGCCACTCAGTTCACCACTCGATAAAGTGCTTCAAGCACAAGCCTTACACAGGCAAAACAATTGTAGCGAAGCATGACAGTAGCTTTCGTGACCAACAAAAGTAACTTGTGGTGTGTGTCAATCCTCTGCTTCATGTAAGCTGTAGTGGTTTACCAAGTGATGCAAGGAAGTCATCGGACTCTTGATTATCCTTTTGTTGTCTTTCAGCTTGAGTCTGCAGGCCAGATGTGCCTTGAAACGAGAAGCGCGAGCGCACAGGTCCTTCAAAGAAGAAGTCGTGTACGAGGGCCTGCTCACAACAACAGCACCTCGTGTTAATTGAAATGAGAGAACATAGTAACCTGCATTCTACTCGTCACCTTTCGAGCTGACAGTCGTTTACTCGGATCGAGTGCAAGCAGTTTAGCCAGCAGATCCACCGCAGAGGCTTCAGCATCCGGAAAGAGTTTGTTGAGAGGCATGGGCTCATACGAAGGGAAAGACACCTTGTTAAAATCTGGAAGATGGCAAACACTAGGCCATTGCTTCTCGATATCACCAAGAACCTGAATGACTCGGAAGATCTGGTCAAGGTCGTTCTGCCCTGCGAACAACGGTGTGGGTCTCAGCAATTCGGCAAATACAGTTCCTACAGCCCACATATCCACTGCGGTATCGTAGTGCCGTGTGCCGAATAGCAACTCTGGCGCACGATACCAGCGCGTGGCCACTTGGTGCGAATACGAGCGACCTTCTTTCCCCACAAAAACGGTGGCGAGACCAAAGTCGCTGAGTTTGAGCACTCCATCAGCACTCAGCAACAAATTACCAGGCTTGAGGTCTCGATGCAAAATGTTGCGTTCGTGACACCAAGCAACACCGTGCAGCAACATCCTCAATAGACCACGGACGTCAGCAGGATGCAAAGGTTCTTCTCGATATCGAATCACACTGAGAAGATCAGTAGGCATGTACTCGAGGACCAGCGCAATGTAGCTGCCGTCTGGCACTACATCTATCAGCTTGACGATCTACAACAAAAAACGTTAGTTAAACTGTGAAAACTAGGGAACCGATGAACACTTAGACTACATTAGGATGCTGGAGTTGACGCATGGCCTCAATCTCCTGAAACTGTGCGGCTGGGACGACAGAAAGCTGGCCGTCGTCGTTCACTCGAAGCCGCTTAATGGCTCGGATCTCGCCTGACACCAAGTCCTTCACACGATGCACTTCTCCAAAGGCCCCATTGCCAATCTTCTCAAGCAGCTCATAGCGACTCGCAAGCATTTTCAAGTAATGTGACGAATCGAAGACGGGACCGTTGGGAACCTCAATTTTCATTCTTGCATCCTCCTGGCGAGGCAGGCTTAAATGACGCCTCAGCTAAAAAGTAAAGAAAAGAATACAATGGCTACGACGGCGAGGCTCGGTGGGTTCTTTCTTGACGCTGTCAATTGCTACAACTCGCTCACTACCACGAACCTCGCGTCCTGGACACAATGCTGACCTGTCTGCGATGTGCTGCTTAGTGGTTGTTCTTCCACACCAGGTATCGCGTGTCGCCCAGCTTACGCGGACTCAGCTTATGCTTGGCGAAGAACAAGATGGCCAGTACCATGCAGAGCGCACCCACGATGATGTACGCGATACCAAGGAACGGGTTCCGGCCACCGAACCATGATGTCGTTGAGATCACGATCGACTTCTTGCCCTCGAACGTGCTCACGACGAAGTCTGATAATGCACAAAACACATCACATACCGAGTTAGGTGCTGCCTGTATCCTCAGAAGTCAAGCGAAATACATGCAAAACTTACTGCTAGAGACAAGGAACTCGAGCTCCGTACCCTCGGCCAGATCTGTGTCAATACGTCCGTAGAGCTTGCGGAAGCTCGGCAGGCCGGCCGTACGCATCCAAACAATAAAATGTTCGTCCTGTACGCCATAGGCAGGTGCAGCCGTCGTCCATGCCGTCTTATTGGCAATCGGCTCCTGACCTTCGTACATGGGGATAATGTAGCGGTAACGTGGGTTTTGCCAGAGCAGCATCGTGTTGTCTGCGTCCGAAAGATCTGCCAGATCAATGTTCTTGAACTTGGTCTCCACATCTGACTTCCAGGCGATACCAGTCTGGTCCACGAGGTTCACGAGCGACTTGCCTTCATACGTATCATTTTGATAGTATGTATTGCCGTCGGCAACGAGCTTATTGACCCAGAAAATGTCGTTGAATAAACTGTTAGCAATGAGACCACACGGCATGAGTGTGTAGTCCGTCTCATTGTTACCAATTGTCTCCTCTGCCGTCGAATTGTACTTGAAAATGCCTGTGTCAGTCGTAGTCAAGGGCGAGCAGTCACTAGTACTGGCTGTAGCATCTCCACGGAGCTGTGCATCACTACGACTCTGCACGTAGCGACGGTGGTTCTGGTAGAAGTTGTCCAGCTGATAGTACAAGTACACGGGTGCCTTCATCTCCTTCTCAATCTTGAACGTAATCCTACAGCCATGTGTGTCCACGTCGAACGTGTCACCTTCGTCCTCGTCACTCAAGTAACAGCCACTGCCAATGTCCACAATATTGGACGACTCGGTGATGCCATCTCCGTCATATTGGATCGAATACTCAACAACCTGTAGCATTCAATAGCATTCAATGCATAATAACCTGTGAGTTTTTGTCAAATACCACACGGCCAATGACAGAGATGTCCACGTACATTGTCCGACTCGGTGTGCAGCACGATTCCAATGGGAATAAAGATGAGACCCACGACGGCAAAGGTGCCGATGACCCAATTAGGCGTGAGAATGGGCTGCCACGCCTTGAGTTTCTGCTGCTTGAACGGCGTGTCTGCGGGATGGGACAAGGTTAATGGGACACCGCTCGAAACGACGGACGGCAGGCTTACCTTCGGGTTTCCTCGATTTCTCGTCCATGGTGGCGATGTCTCGCTCCAGGGTCTGCTTGCGTTGAAGCTGCCTTCCTCCTATGGCGCAGGTCGGGCGTCGGGGCCGGCTTCCTTGCTAACAATAGGCGACGGGGGTTTCGCCGTTGTGATTGTCCCCACGCAGGCTTCCCACAGTATCCAGTTTGGATTCAATCGCGGATCATCATTGGCGCAAAAGACGTGATTACAGCCCATGTATTGGCTGATATTTTAAGCGTCGTAATCTGCCCTACCCCTTGCATTGAGTCAATTGATGTAGACCACACGAGTTTCAGATCATGCTGGTGATTATTGGCCCATACAAACCATGAGCTATCGCGACCGAGGCGGCGAGCGGGACCGCTACGGCTCCTCAGCCAGCAGATATGGCGGAGATGCGGGAGGACGAAGCAGAGACCGCTCTCGTGACCGACCGCGCGACAGAGACTCGTACCGACGCGACGGACGCGACGGAGGACGGGATGGAGGACGGGATGGAGGATGGGATCGATCTCGGGACCGCGGACGCTCGGAACGGGACGCGCCACGCCCCATCGACAGCACTCGGGACAGAGAACGAGATGGAGGAGACTCGACAGAGCAGGAGGAAAGCCAACCCAAGGCGTCGGAGGCGTGGGACCCCGCGAAGGAGGCGCTGGCTGACCCCACATGGGCCCGCATCTACATCTCGAACCTCCCGACGGACGTGACGAGCGACGAGCTGCAGGAAATGTTCGGCGCCATTGGCGTCGTGGCCAGAGAGAAGCAGAAACGCGGCTACAAGGATCAGTGGCCTTTTAAGATCAAGATCTACACGGATGCAGACGGCCAGCCAAAGGGCGACGCTGTGCTCACGTATGAAGACTCAAATGCAGCACGCACGGCACCGGAATTCTTCAACGGTACGTCGATGCAATGTTTTTTTTGCAGAGGTTCTTAGAAATTGACGGTTTTTGATGCACAGGTGCGGATATGCGAGGGAAGACTATCAAGGTGGAGCTCGCGGGCAAACCTGAGCCTCCAGTTGGCGGCTGGCACGGTGGAGGTGGCGGTGGTGGTCGTCGTGGTGGACGTTTTGGAGGAGGGGATAGATACGGCGGAGGAGGACGTGGAGGTGGCAGCTTCAACCGATACGGTGGCGGCGATCGCGACTTCCGAGACCGACCTGACCGCCGCTCGCGTCCGTACTAAATGCAGTGTCGATTAGGTGCCTCTAGTGTAGCAGTCATGACGTCCAGCAGCAGAACATAAGACGTCAAACAGACATCGGTCGATGCGGCCAGGCAGACCAGTGTAAACGTCCACCTTATGCTCCTTGAAGTCATACAGTACCTGTTTACGGGACAGTCTCTCGCGAACGCAGCTTCTCGCAAAAGTCCCGTTTCGATTGGTGAAGTCAGGATTTCAACCAATCACACGCCAGGAGCTCAACTCAGTCTTCTGCTGCATCAAGACCCGGATCACTCTGATACTCTCCATGGGCCTCTTCAACGTGCTCGCGCTCTCCGTGGAGACGTCAGTGCTAGGCTGGTACTTGCTGGTACCTCTAGCGTCTCCCGGTGGCCACGAGATCCTCGCGCGCGACCTGCGCACGGCGCTGCAGTTCCGTCAATCGCTGGCGCTTCAAGCACTTCTGTCTCTCCTTCGTCTGCTCTTCTTCGTGTACATTCGGCGCCGCAACAAGCGCGTGCCATCCACGCGCTGCTTCGTGTTCGTCGTGTCACTTGTGGAGGTGGCTGTGTGCTGTCTTGGCTCGTTGCAGCCGCTGTTGTATCTGGATGGCAAGCGCATTGGCACATTCTCCAAGTATCGACGTGTGTCATGGGGCAGCTTTTATGTTGCTGTATTGGGTCTTATCTCCATCTTCAGTACGTTGTTGCAACTTGGCTACATCCTGCAACTTAACAAGAGTCGGGGACGGTTGTCTGATGATAAGCTGCTTCGAGATGTGATGGGCGAGACGCCACGAGCCAAGTGGAGATCGAAATGGGCTACGTTGGGTAAGCAATTGGCAGGTCGACGGAAACCTAAAGATCCGACATTTGAAGCGATGGTGAGACTCTATGCTCATCAAGAAGGAGCTGTGGAGAGATTGGTGGGGTCTTCGGATCGAGATGAGGCTGAATTTGAGTTTTATCTTCCACAACTTTGCAGTTTTCTACTGCTTGATGCATTTGCAAGATCACCGCAATTGAGTGTCATGTTACTGCGGAAATGCAGTGTGTAAGTGGGTGTTATTAGAAGAGAGAGTTGACGTGCTGACTATTAATTGGTTGCGATAGGTCGCACGTGTTCGCGCACAAGATGCTGTGGTATTTGCAGTCATATTGCCTCCACAACCCCGCGTTTGCTACGGAAGCCGACTATCAACGTGTCCAAATGCTGATTGAAGATGTATCAGAGCGCGGCATGGCACCAGCAATGGCAGTTGCTTGTCCGCCAAGTCCGGTGAGCTCAGAGCACCAATCTCAGCAGCTTCGTGCTGATCGTGGATCAGAGGTATCTGCTAGTGCACAGGAAGTTGAGGCACTGCTGCTGAGTTTTCAAGATGATGACTATGCTACATTCCAGGATAAAAACGACCTGGAGCGAGGACAAGCGAGCTCTGCGATTGCACCTAAAACGTCCACTGCTTCTGGTGTTGATCCTTTTGAGCTTGAAACAGCATTTTTGGGGTCGTTGGCGAATATATCGTCGAATTTACGTGCGGTGGCGTACGACCGTCGCAATGATATGGTAAGTCGTTCTCTCTAGCTAGTATGTTGTGTGAAGCTCATGTGTTTACAACTTCTGTGGTGGTAGCTTCGCGTCTGGTTGCAAGATCTGGAAGCTCAGTACTTGCCGAGCAACTCTCTGTACCTGCCTGTAGGGAACTCGTATCACCGACTGAAGCATATTCATGTCGTCGAAAGCTTTACGTTTTCAACTCGAGAGCGCGTGCCATTTTTGCTGTGCGCTGAAGTCGTTGATTACCCATCTCCACAAGATGAGCGGCGAAAGCGTCACAGCAACAGCATGTTTAACGGTAGGCGATTCACGCTCAGTTTGTGGGACACTGCTAGCACTCAAGACCTAGCAACAGCGTCCGAGCGCACTCCGTTGATGTCCCCTGATGCTGCCAAACTCGGATTCTGGAGCGAGTCGCGCACGCCTAGCAGTCCAACACGACTCCGCTCGTTCTCGCACCATATTTCGAATAAAATGGCTCAACCAACGGAGCTGCTGCATGGGCTGATTGACTCACTGGTTGGTAAAACTCCTGGTGGAAAGAATTTCGACCCCATGGGTGTGGCGTTACTGAGCAAAGTAGACGATGAAAATGGTGAAGACACGCCCAAGTGTTTCCGTGATTTACCTGAGAGAAGTCAGAGTCAGCCATTTTTCAAGAGCTCGTTTAAACGAGGTTTAACAGTCGACACGAGTGCAGTAGGGCTTCGACCTACACTGTCAGCCCAGACGGTACCTGCGTCCATCGTGCCTGTCACTACAGATATTGATGATGTCGACTCTGCGAGTAGTGCCAGTGGACTGTGGTCACCGAAGTCGGATACAGTGTTGTCGCCCCAGTCCGAGACCTCACTTAGCTCACCACATCATCTCGCCCGATTCGATAGCACAGATCGGTTCTTGCAGGACTTGTCAGAGCGTGATTCGAAGTTGGAGGACGACGAGGAAGCTGAGAGCAGTGACCCCTCTTCCGAAACACGTCGTCAGGCTGCTGCAGGTGAACCACCCTGCGTCATTTTTAAAGAGCGTTGGGCGGAGAAGGAGCGCCGCATTCAAGCCACGTCCCCTTACGGAAACCTTCCAGGTTGGAGATTGCTTCCTGTGATCGTCAAAAGCGACGATGATCTCCGGCAAGAACAGTTAGCCTTGCAACTGATCCATCAATTTGCAAAGGTATTTGAAGAGTTCCAGGTACCCGTCTTCATCCGACCTTACGATGTGATCGCCATCTCAGCCACTTCTGGTCTTGTGGAAGCTATCTCTGATACCATTTCCATCGACTCGCTGAAGCGCAATGACCGAGAATTCACGACGCTGCTGGACTTCTTTACTAGGCACTTCGGTGATCCGAGTACACCTGAGTTCCGTAAAGCTCGCTCCAACTTTGTTAGCAGCATGGCTGGTTACGCGATCGTGTGTTATCTACTGCAGATCAAGGACCGCCACAACGGCAACATTTTACTGGATGCTGAGGGCCACATCATTCATATTGATTTTGGCTTTATCCTGTCCAACAACCCAGGCAACATGGCCTTCGAGCAGGCACCATTCAAGCTCACCGCCGATTTTGTGGAGCTCATGGGTGGCCCGCGTTCTGCGCACTTCCGGCGGTTCCGTTCTCTTTGCGTGCGGTCATTCCTGGTCGCTCGCAAGTATCGTCACCGTTTCGTATTGCTAGTGGAGATGATGTTGCACGGCAATGAACATCTTCCGTGTTTTGCGGGAGACCCCAAGGGCACTGTCGAGCGTCTAGCGGCTCGATTTCAGCCAGACTTGGATATCAACTCATGTGAGGACTTCGTGCACGAGCTTATTGACGCATCACTAGACAATTGGCGAACTCGTTGGTACGACAAGTACCAGCGCTGGATCGTTGGTGTTTTCTAATTGACAGGGGGAACTGCCAAGCATATCCTGATTCCGTGATTGGGTTCGCTCGTGAAAGGAGCAAGAAAGACTAGAGATGCAAGGAGCTAGAAGACTTGCCCAGATATAAGCCCGGCAGCGGCACCTCCAATTCAGACCTCTTTGTATCGATGAAACGACGCGTCTGTTGCATCAACCCGTGCTGTCAACATCCTGCTCAAGCTGAAGTCTTACCATGTTTGACCAACACCTGACGCGGCAGGTTCGGGCGGAACAGAAGAAGAAAATCAAAGTTGCGAAGCGCAAGCTGGAAACAGGATGGAAACCAGGCCGATCTACACGCCGAAAACAGAAAGCTGTCACTATGATTCAACGGGCATTCAGGTCACACTTGCTGCGTCAGGCTTTTAAACGCTCCAGACAAAACGTACACTTTACATTTACATCACTGCAAGCTTTTGGTCATGCACGAAGTCGCCAGCACTGGCGCAGCGTGGACTTGAGGAGATTATCGCGTGAGGAGCTGAGACTTTTAGCATTGACTCTCAACTTGCCGTCGACAGGCAAGAAGGTGCTGCTGATCTGTCGAATTCAGCGCTGGGTGGACCAGCATGTCCTGGCCAGCGATATGGCCACCCAGGCTGCTGCTCGTGCTCTTGAGAATCGTCGTAAAGCTCAAGGCAGCGTCTACTTCAGTGAGGCATATCCTGATGCAGAACTCGTTGATATCCGCCCATTGCGAGGCCACCACATCACAAGTATCGCTGCGGTATGTCATTTGGCCTCGTGTTTTACTACTTCCTCTTTCTGACAACCTGAATGCTTACAGGGTTCTGAATCTGACGCTGTGTATGCGCTAGATAATGCGCGAGGTGCGGCTTGGCTGTGTCGGACAGGAGGTTTGGCGTCACAGGTTGGGTTATGTAGCCATGTTCACAGACATGATGAATTTGAATTAACTCCACGCGAAAGCCATTGGCTAGCCACACCCGTCTTCCTACATACATTGCGAGTCGAGCACGTGGATCGTGTGCATGTGGCTCGATGTCATGCGATGGCACTTGCTAAGGCTGGAGAACTTTTCAGCTGGGGTGATAATGCACATGGAGCGTTAGGTTTCGTAGCGGAGAGTGCGGCACAGGTAGCACGGAACCGTGCGACAGTGATCGGAACGCTTTCCAAGTACCAGGCAGTGGCTGCTGCTGTCGGAGGGCACCACAGCATCGCTGTTTGTGATCACGTTGCTGGTCACGATGGCGTAGTCTTCAGCTGGGGAAGCAACTCACATGGCCAACTCGGTATTAGTCCCTCCAGCTCAACAATTGGTAATAAACCTGCTGATGGACCTGCCAAGTCTTCACCAACAACGTTTCCTCGACCTGCAGTGATTCATCAGGTGGCAGCTCTTCGCTCGGTTTCAGTACGTCAAGTTGCCTGCGGCGTACTGCACTCGTTGGCGCTAACATCGGACGGCAAGGTATACTCATGGGGGTGCAGCGATGGTGGACGATTGGGTCAGGGTCGAGCAACCAAGCGCAGCAACGATGTCAGTGAACCTGCTCTAGTGAACGGGGTGTTAGCAGGCCTTGTTACTCTTACTATTGCTTGTGGAGCATGGCACAGTGCATGCATCGCTGCAGAAGCGTCGCGGGTTGAAGATGGTGCTGGTCGTGTCTTCACGTGGGGTACAGGAGTCTATGGCCAGCTTGGAGCTGGGAAGGCACAAGTCACCTATGAACCGCAACCAGTTCGATTACCACCCCGTGACCTCGACGACGAAATGTTTACAACGCGTCTCGCATGCGGTACACATCACACGGCAGCGCTGACACTGGACAATCGTATCTTCACATGGGGCAGCACGCGAGCATTTAATGGAGTCCCAACTGAGCTACGTTTGTCGGGTAGTGAGCGATTTGGACGGGTTGCTTCACTTGCTTGTGGACGAACTTTCACAGTATTCAACACTTTTTCTCGAGACGCAGCAAGCTACGAGTGGCCTGAAGTTCCACGCCTTTGGCGCGAGAAGCCTGTGGTGATCCCGCGCTTAGATATCTCCAAGGTGCCGACGCTACCGCTATGCACATCGAATCCTCTGCCTCCATTCAGTAAAGGCACAAAGGTTGTTAAATCCTCTGGTGAATTACCGTCACCTGTACGTCTTGAACCTTTCGCTGACCGACGTGCACGTGAAGAGGAAGAACTTCGAGAGGCCAAACGTATCGACGATGTGAATATTGAAGCAATTATTCACCCGTTATGTCGACTATGTTGGCGCTGCGATGGATTTCAGCCGTCTCCACTACGCTTGTGGATGTGTCGTAATTGTTCACACGAACGTCAACTCCATGGAGCGAGACGACCTGGGGTTCCCATGGGTGAATACGAAGCTGTGCGCAAGTTGCAGTGTTTATATCGCGCACGACGAGCTCGGCGTATGCTTCAACGCGCTCGTGAACAACGCTACCAGCGAATTTTCAGTATTGGCCATAACGAGTTTTTCTACTACAATATGTGGCAGGGTATCAAGTCGTGGGCTCGGCCAGTGGAGCTTAGCGAAGAATTTGAAATCCCGATCAGTGATCCGGACGCTTCACCGCGGATATCACCCCCACTCACACCCGTCGAGGCAGCTATCAAACTGCAAACTCTGTGGCGAGGTTATCAGGCGCGATGTTTGGCCTTGATGCTGTTACGTGATCGATACGAAAAGCACTTTGACTTGGAGAAGGAACGCGTCTATTATGTGCGAAAGGGAAGGAAGGAGACACTAGTAAAGTTATGGGATCCTCCGCCTCTGCTCCGTAAGCGGTATGATTTGGGTGAACCTGTAGAGATCCAGCGCTTGGCGCGATTCGCGAACATGAGTCAGGATGAAGCTGCTCGAATCGTACAGCATGCGTACCGATGCCATCGAGGACGCGAGTTCATGCGACGTATTCTACGTTCACGTATCAAAAAGCTCTGGGATGCCACAACTGGAAGATTTTACTACTACAATGCCACCACAAAGGAATCGTCATGGGAAAAACCCCGACTGCTGCTTAATGACGTCGGAGATGATAACAATACCGGGCCTTTGGTGGGACGTCCCCATGAAACGAGTACCAGTCCCCAAAGTCGAAGGCGACGTGGTGTGATGCTGAGACCGGAGAAATTCAACAGTGAAGAAGCTGCGGCGCGCACAATTCAGTCGCTGTACCGAAGATTTGCAACACGCAAGATGCTGTTAGAGTTACTATCTCGCCGATATCGCAAAATGATGGATCCAGTGTCTGGCCAAGCGTACTACTACGACACGGTAACTGGTACAGCTACATGGTTCAAACCTGCTGTATTGGGCGACTACGACTTTGAGCTTTTTGACGACTCTGCTGCCTCCACTTCTGGAAGGAGAAGAAGCACAATTATCGCTCCACAGCCTTCAGCCTTGTCCGTAGTGACGAAATTGCCACGCATCAGTGAGCGAGCTCGCCTCAAACGACACAAGCGAAGACTGCAGCGACTGCGGCAAATGTCACGCGATGAAGCTGCTTCACGCCTACAAAGAATGTGGCGTACTCGCCGAGCCAAAGAGGAACTTCGTGAATTACTTTTTGACGCATACGAGAAGATCTTCGATCCAACCACCGAGCACTTCTATTACTACAACCGCAAAACTGGAGTTGCGAAATGGGAGAAGCCAGCGCTACTGAAGAGCGAGGGTCGGGATATCAAAGAAACTAAACTAATTAAGAGACGACGATCACACACAGTGACAGAGCCCAGTGAGGCCAAACAAGTACTTTTGACGTTTATGCGTTGCGCCTCAGCACGTCTTGAACTTCACCGTCTTCTACGACAACGCATCCAGAAAATTTTTGACCCCAACTCACAGCAGTATTATTACTTTGATAAACTTACCGGACAGTCGTCATGGAAGAAGCCCGTGACTCTCAAAGGATACGATTTGACCCCGGTGTAAAGTGCTTAAACCTACGGGACGGGTTGACAGGAGTAGTGCAACAACGTCCCATTGGGCAAACGCACAAACGTACCAACACCGAGCTTTTTGCCACACGATTGACAGCATTGGGACGACCACACTGTGACTGATCCTTTCCGCTTCGTAGAAAGTTTCTCTCGAATCTTGAAGTTCTCCATCTTTGAAAGTTGTTTCTTCACTTGTCCGTTGCGAAAACGCTGAACCTGGCGCTCAAACACACGACGAAAAAACCCATCCAACGGAGCTGCAGGTACATCGGCCGGCAAAAGCTCAAGAGCTGTCGATACATCAATACGCTCGGCATATTTGTTCAGCACGTTGATGGCTGCATGTACAGCCTCACTTTGCAGACCAGAGTTGGAAGACCGGTTCCACGAAGGTTTAGATGGTGAGCCGATGACTGGTGAAGCGGTGCCGGGTGCTGCTCCAGTTGTGTGATATTGGGGGCGCAAATAAATTGTCAGCAGTGTTGAGTAGATAGAAGAGTCAGCAGTCTTTGACTCGTAGCAACGATTACAGTATGCCTCGGCCAGAGCCGGATCTTTCAATTCCAGAGCATACAATAAGAGTACCTCACGGTGGCGTCCAAGCTTCGAAAGCAGTGCTGCGTGCTCGTCAACCATTTCAACAGGTGTACGACTCAGCATACGTTCCGGATGGTAGACCGCACCAGGAAACTCAAGAAACTCTAGCAACTTACTACGTAACAGCCCCGTTAATCCACGCTGAGATGCAACACGGCTCGTAAGTCTTTGGCTCTGCGGAGTCTTGGCTTGAATCGAATCCAGCAGCAGATAGACCACTTCATCATGTAAGCGCGGCGTCAATTCGCACGTTCCTTCATAGATAACTTGTGTAAGATACTCGATAGCCAGCATTTGACTGCTGGTCAATGGCAATTTCAGGTTTGATGAACCGTCAACTTCTCCTTCAGTTCCTGGTACAGCAGTGGCTTCAGAGTTGGAAACAGCAATAGAGCAGCTTTTCAAATGCTGAAGCACTGCAGCCGGGTCAATATCTTTCTTGGAGCTAGGCACTTCACGTTGCGTGAAGATCGACAGTCCCAACGATGGGTTTACCGACACGACACGTCGTGAAAACTCGAATACCAATTCAGCATGCTTTTTGCCGAGCACCCGAAGGGATTGGGCGATGAGTACCATATAGTCGTGCGATGAATGGAGATCCCCCAAACTTTGTGGTAGATCCTCTTTTTGATCTGTTTCGGAAAGTGCAGCAGTCGATGCAGCGCTACGCTCCAGATCTTCCAGCAGCTCAAGTGCCTTCCGATGAAGCTTTCGCGCAGAATAAAACGTTAGCAATGCCTTAAACCGTCGATGAGCTCGCAGGAAGATCTCCGCCTCACCAATCTCACACCAATTCTTGCCAGTAACCACCTCGAGCAGTGCACGCTTCGCTCGATCTTCGTACTCGGCTTTTTCAGCCACCACGACCAGACACTTGACCAGCATAGTATCAATCAGCTCCAGCGCACTTTCTTCGTTAGGATCAAGATTGCGGTGTACGCGAATTCTCACAGCTAATGACTCATCTTTCTGATGTAAATAAGCGTTCCGCTTACGACGTAGAAACCCGATAAGAGCGAGCAAACTCTCCACTAAATCATCGCCCTCCACAATGTGGTCCTTAGTGTTGTTGATGTTGTCCTTACGTAGCGCGCTGGCCTTGCGAGGAAGGAGGTTCCGTGGGAAAAGCATCAACACTTCCATCACGTCGATTTTGCTCTCAAAGAAAAAATCCATGGCCTCCTGTCGGCGTGCCGAACGGAACAACTCGAAGCCGTAGTCCGCATATAGCTTCCGTTGATCAGCATCACTCAATGGGCTCTCTTCCGGGCAAAGCTTACAAAGAGCGACAGCGTCTTCAAGGCGTCGATTACCCATCGATGCAGCAACTTGCTGCGCAATAGAAATCATTTGATGCGTTTGAACATCAAACGGTGGCGACACAGTAAACAAAGTTGCAGGTTGATCATCTCTGAATTGTGGACTGTTCGAGTATGGATCTGCCGGCGCCACATTAATCACAGCACAGGCACTATACGGGTTCTTAATCGGAAGTGTCTGCACCATTTGCAACGAGCCGAAGTTATACACCGCAATCTGCTCTGCTTGATCCAGCAGTAAGAACGGGTGATGATAATACACTCCACGCGGCGCCATATTGTAGGCAATTTTCCTCTCCACTTTCACACACAAATGACTCGACACATCGAGAGCTTTACCTGCACTTTCGTCATACCTATTCACATCATCGTCGAAAGCTCCATACACGTCCTTGTCTTCTTCATCCACTTTCGTCTCTTCTTCAATTGTCAAGATCACTCCATAATGTTTACCACACAACAACAAGTCATTCACATGTTGTCGTCGTCGTGCCAAGTAGCGACTAGGCAGTGACATTGCACCACACACTCCAACGGGTCCTTCCAGAGCATCATTGACTTGTTGCATCACGTCCTGCGCCGCACTCAGCACCCGGCCACTGTCCACATTGAGCACCGCCCAGTTTTTCTTTCCTTGAATAAATACGTGACTCTCACTGAGCATGACGAGCTGCTGAACCGGCAACAACGTCGTCAGCAGTTCGTGCTGCGCGCGCGGCTCCAAGATCCTGTTCACAGTCCAGTCAAAGACCCTGAGAGTGTTGGTCTTCAGTAGGACGCACAGCGTCTTGGCCTCTTGATGGGCTGCAAAGAGTACGGCGCCCTTGGTATCGTCCCGTCCGGATCCGTCCAGCTTGTGATTCTGCAGCGGCAGGTCCACGAGCTTCACGCGGTTGTCGGCGATCGTAGCGAAGACGCCCCAGCCATCCAGGAACACGCAGCACGCGTGGAACAGCCGCTTGTAGTCTGCGTGCCAGCGCAAGAAGCCCGTGCGTCCGTCCGCCACGTAACTGCGCAGCGTACCGTCCGACGCGCCGATGAAGATCAGAGGGGACAAGTCGTTCCAGGCGCGCAAGCTGTGGAGAAAACGCTCGGTCTGAGCTGGACGCCTGGGCGGACCTTCCACCTCGACCGTCACGCCGGGCGCGTACGCCGTCGCCGGCAACTCGTCCAGCATCGAAGTGATCTTTTCGCGATCAAGAACCTAGATTTCGAGATTTCTTA
>PCFV01000668.1:0-17686 GCA_002812785.1 Phytophthora litchii | reverse complement strand
AAGATGTACATGTCGAAGGGCTGTGGCGACAGATTGGACACGGTAGCATCGTACACCGAGACGCTGCGATGTGGCGCATCGACTACAGATGCAGAAGACGTGATGAAGGACGTGGATATGGCTAGTAAACCGAAGAGAGAGGTCATTGTCATGGTCATATCGATGCAGGAGAGGAAGATCGTGAAGGTAGATGTGAAAATAAGTGTACCCATGTTGAAAGTGTCCGTTACAAAGGTAGCCATGTTATTAGATTCTCACCTCGCTTTACTGTCATTGTCAGACGCATTTGATTGGATGAAAAGAATGTGCGATATGTAAAACTGGTATGTTACCGGTACGTTTCGAGACGTTGGAATGATCATTCGGTAACCAACGGCCGAACAAGTAACAACATGAAGGCAAAGCGGTCGGGGCTACGTCGTCTAGCGGCGACGCTGGAGCTTCAGCTACGTGAGGACCAGCTCCAAGAAGGTGAGGACTGGTTCCTCGTGTCTTGTTCGTGGTGGACACGCGTCTTAGGGACGTCCCAGAGCGATGAGAGCGACGATACAGACGACGATTCAGAGGACTCGGATGACGCTTTACCGCGTGGAAATAGCGCATTACAAGTGAAGAATGAGGTTCTCGTTGAGCTAGACCTGAGTAGTCGCAAGCGCAACGTTGCGGTGCTGAAACCCATGCTGGTACGAGGCGAAATGGAGCCCTAGATCCCTAGATACACCTTATTGACACGTTTTGATGGATATTTTTGCAGGTGGAGGGCTCAGATTATCGCCTTGTGAGCCAGAGAGTGTGGAACCAACTGTCAGATCGCTTCGGCTTCGACTGGGAGATCTCTAGGCCTGTCGTAACTCGCGGACCCGCTAAAAATCGGGTTGTAGAGGTCAATCCTGTCACTTTTGAGGTGATTTAGCTGTAAATTTATGGTTTTAGAGAGTATGAGAGCTCATGAGTGTTAATGTGCAGGTGTTTGGTTGGCGTACGGGATTGGAGGAACCTGTGGAGCTGCTGGATGCAGAGCAGAAGCCGCTGGTGTTGACTCCCAGTGAGAAATGCTCACTGAAAGAGCTGCAAATGGAGATCTGGAAGGCAGCAGCAGTGGAACCACAATTGAGGGAAATGTTCCCAAAAGTGACGGAAGAGAATGTTAGCTTGGAGGTGCAGGTATGCTACAGATTGGAGGACGAGTCACCTTGGACACCGTTGAGGGATGCAGTGGTGAAGGAGGAACGACCTAATGGCTTTGCGAGTACGAAGAACCCAGATATTTTAGTGGAGAGCACTACTGTCGGAGAACTGCAGTTGGAACAGCGGGATTATAAACCAGGGAAGGAAAAGTTGCACCATTTATTGGTGGAAGGAAGATTTATGGCTAACGAAGGCAACCAACAAGCAGACTGGAGACATGGGAAATTTTATAGTGAGATTCAGGCTGAAGCATGGAGGTTTACGTTGGAGAAGAATCAGCTGATTGACGCTCATGATACGGACAAGAAATGGTACGAATCCCGCGTGATAGACTTGGACGCTAACAGAGTGCTCGTACATTACCGCGGATGGACAGCTAAATGGGACGAATGGTTGAGCCGCACATCCTCACGTATCGCACCGCTCCACACGAAGGTACGAAACTGGCGCAATTTTCAGGTCGGGGATGAAATTCTTGTGGGTAGGCAACTGACTGGAAAGAACTACCCCGAGTGGCGTACAGCCCGTGTCACCGATCTCCAGAAGTCTAAGACAGATGACACACTCCGGATTGAGCTCGATGTGGATGGATCAAAGAGGTGGATGGATGCACAAGACGAAATGTTGTGTCCAGTGGGAACGCACAAAGCTGTAAATGTCTCAACTGTAGTTACATCACCAGTGTCCTCTTACTCCCCTGCGTCTTCTTACAACCGATACGGACGGGACTACGAAGCAGGCCGTGGGCGTCCGGAATTTGAGGGTGTGGTCGGAATTTCAAACTTGGGTAACACATGCTTTATGAACAGTATGTTGCAGTGCTTGATTAACACAGCCCCTCTCCGTGAGTATTTCCTCAGAAAGGACCCTGGAACCGACACTCCCTTCTTTACGAAGGAAATTAACAGAGATAATCCGCTAGGTATGAAGGGAATCATGGCTGTTGACTTCGCGAGTCTGTTGCGCAAGATGTGGAGCAATGAATTCAAGGTGGTTACGCCGATTAAGCTGAAATCTGTGATTGGCCAATATGCGCCTCAATTTGCAGGATACCAGCAGCAGGACAGTCAAGAGCTTATGAATTTTTTGCTGGATGGGCTTCATGAGGACTTAAATCGCGTTAAGTCGAAGCCGTATACCAAACCTGTTGAGCGGAACGGTCGAAGCGATGCAGAAGTGGCACGCGAAGAATGGCAACAATTTCTTCGTCGCAACGACAGCATTATCGTGGACAACTTTATGGGACAACTTCGCAGTCACGTCACTTGCTCAAATCCGGATTGCGGGAATGAGTCGATCACTTTTGACCCGTACATGAACTTGTCAGTGCCAATCCCGAACAATGAAACTGTTACTGTGGAAGTGCAGTTGTTCTGGGCAAATGGTGATATCCCAATGAAGTATGCTATGCGTTTACCGAAAGACGGCTGCACTCTACAAGACGCCAAGGAAAAACTTAGCGAGCTGTCAAGCATTCCAATCTCGCGGATTTTCTTTGTCGAGGTTTGGAACCATCGAATCCTCAAAGCTTATTCTGATACAATGTCCATCGATCGCGTTCGTGATGGTAAGCTTCACGCATATGAGCTCGAGTTGCCGGTAACAGACTACTCGTTTTCGTCGCCTACCATTTCCCCTCCTACCAGACCACGTAGGTTAGGAACGTTGGAATCTGATCCAGAGCCTGCGAAGCAAATGCACCTTGTAGAGTTGCTGCACCAGGCACCTGTTGCATCGCCAGTGGATGGACGGACCAACGCCGATGGTTACGATATGCTCGTGGACGAAGGCTATGGTCCAAAACAGCGACGAGTTGAGGTGGAGCTGTTCAATACGCCGCTTCTTGTGTCGATCAACCGGAAATGGACAAAAGCCGAAATCCATAAGAAGGTTTGGCAAGTTGTGCATCGTCTTGTGGCCATTCATGGATGTAGCAAGGACTCTGGTAAAGATTTTGGCTGCGGGACGGACCAGCAGTTACCGTATCGCCTCAATGTGACAGAGCCCAACGGTGGAACCACTTTTATCAATGACCTTCCTCGCGATGGGGAGCCTGTCGATGTTTCTGATCACACAAACAGGCCATTCAGCTTTACACTTGAATGGAATCGCAATGGGTACGTGCATTATCCTGCCATGTATGCCTAATGAATATTATGTTCTAACCTGTTGTGCTATTTGTTCGATGTCTATAGCTACCAACGAGGTTATGATGAAACTTCTGCAAAACGTATTGAGCTCCACGAGTCTATGAAAAATCTGATGATTTCACCGAAGCCGAATACCATCACGATCTTCGATTGCTTGACCAAGTTTACGGAACGTGAGCAACTTGGAGAAACGGATACCTGGTATTGTCCCAAGTGCAAAAACCACGTTCGCGCATTTAAGAAATTTGATCTCTTCTCGCTCCCCAAGGTGCTGATTTTCCACCTAAAGCGCTTTCGCTACGCCCAGAGTTCATTCTCCATGCATCGCGATAAGATTTCGAAACTGGTAGATTTCCCCATCGAAGGGCTGGATCTCTCGGAGTTCGTTATCGGACCGCAGAACGGATCAGAGCCAATTTATGATTTGTACGCCGTATCCGAACACATGGGAGGTCTGGGTGGCGGTCACTACACTGCTGTTGCGAAGAACCCAGTAAACCAGCGATGGTTCAGTTTCAACGATAGTCATACCAGTACGTCGTCAGCTGACGATGCGGTGTCGTCTAAAGCGTATGTGCTGTTTTACATTCGTCGGAATCAGGTTTAAGACCGTCGACTGGCGCTTGCTGCATGAGGAATTAGAAACATGGATCGAGGCGAGGTCGTTTGCTTCATTTACCGCCATCTAGGGTTCTTTTGCCTAGTTATTGATTCTGTTTGGAGACCTGAGTGTTCAGGGCCTAGCGTCAGCGAGCCGCAGTAAGGGAAATCTCTTGGCCTCATTAACCCAGTGACAATTTTCACACGTTTAGGAATTACGCAGGTTTGTGTCTCGGCGATGTCAAGGGAACAAAGCGGTAATGACACCCTCGGTCATTTCGTGGGGGACTGGGGTATACAACCGGAACCAAGCAAACATCTTCTGGAGGGAGTCGGCGCAGACCATTTAATAACGCTGTCGTTTTTGAGTCCTCCACACTATCTTCATCTGGAGGATGAGTGACCGATTCTTTGTCTTGCTGTTGTTGATCAAATGAAGCATACCGCAGTTGCTCCTGAAGATTGACAATTCCGCTGAAGGGGAGCACATGGCTTAAGTACTGAGCTTCAAGTTCAGCGCATGACGGTGATGACCTTGTCGATTGGTGTGTGGTTGGCCGTTTACGAGGCGAAGTTTGTCGGGAGTTTCTTTGTCTCTGCAATAGTTCACGATTCTCCGTGGTTAGTGGTCTTGCAAGCTCATCCAATCGCGAGACGACTGGAACCCCAGGCACAGTGTCTTCTCGCACGAGGATATGTGGGAAAATGAGACTTTTGTTTCTCGATTGTCGTGGAGAGTCACCGTGGCTGTCGTTGAAATCAACAAAATCGCTATTGAGTGAGTTGGTTTGACGTGATAGTTCTCCGGAGGAATTATTGTTACTGCCAAGGTCAAAGCGGTGTGTGAAGTCTCGCAGTCGCTGATGATGTTCTGCCATGATAGCTCGTACAATTTCTTGCAACGGAGAGAGGAAGGACCCTATGGTATCTTTTCGGAGGCAGAGCAAAGAACATGTTTCCAGCGCAACGATTTCCCAGGGGGCAGGTGAAGTAGTTGTTGCAAGTGCTCCTTCCTGTCCAAAAACTGCTGGTGCTTGGACAACTGCTACAATGGGCTTTCCGAGCAGTGATGGTTTGGATACTTTGACACTGCCTTGTACCAACAGGACGAGCACGCTAATTTCCTCACCACGACAGATGATGTGCCTACCTTCTCGTGCTGTGAGCGATCTAGCTGCGTACGCGAGGTGGGTAAGAATGTGTGAAGGTAGCGCGTGCATTCGAGGAATCGAAGCGATAGCCGTCTCAGTGACACGCAGTACGACTTGCTTGTATGGTTTGATAGCTCGCCGGTAGAGATCACCGGAGACGACTACTAGCTCAGCCCACGCCGTGGCAAACGTGACGCAGGCACTTGCAGTGCGTAAACCCAGTGGCTCGATGAGACTAATCTCACCAAAACATGAGCCAGGAGTGAGTGTACGAAAGAAACCTGTACCGTATGCTGCTAAGGATACGCATCCAGTGATGAGTACGTAGAAGCAGTCTCCTGTTTCTCCCTGACGAAATACGAATTCTCCTGAACTCACGCGCATGTAGGTGCTGGTGCGAGCTAGCTCTTGAAAGGTAGAATCTGGAAGCCGAGCATCGGCGAAGTATTTGAGACTTGCGAGCCATTTTTTGAGATTGCGGATGTCTGCTGATGAGCGATTAGCTGGAGATCTCTGTAGGCGCATCTGAACTCCGTTAGCTTTCGCAAGAGCTAAGATTGACGCAACATGCTCCGTGCTACTCGTTTGTAAGACGTACGAGGCTGGTTTCTTATCGTCTGATGACCGCACTACCTCTTGTATCGGGGATCCGCGTGGACGAGATTTGGACTTCCTGTTGAGACTATTTTGCGATGAAATTGATGGTGGTGGGGCTATTGGCTCGTCCCAAAACGTGACGTATTGACGCCAAACACGGCGGTGAGTTCGTTGTGCCTGCATCCGATCAAGCATTGTGAGGTATGTAATGGCATGCACGATTCGCTGGAATACTACACGCAGGGGAGGTAATTCTGCAGGGACCTCCACGAACTGAAAATCCTCCAGACGTGACATTGGACTCGGAAACCGAATGGTTCGGATTGTGGAGAAAACGTCGCCGATGCGTCGAAAGCGTGGTGAAGTTTGCATCACTACCACACTTTTGTCTTGTAGACCATAGTCGCTCAGTTCATCGTCACCTTCAAGCTGTTCACCGTGGAAAAATAATTTCTGCTGCTCGAATGGAATCCCAAATTGGCGCTGTAGGGCTGCTTGCAAACATACGAGTGACTGTGAGCGCTGGACCGACACCCGTTCCAACTCAGAACGGCCAGGCAAATGGAAATACACTTCAAATCGAAGCTCTTGCATGATAATGCTGGAAGATCGACGCCAATGTGAAACATGTTTCAACTGCGTTGCAATCTCTTTTCTCTGTTTTGATCCAGTTTTGGCATCTATGGAAGTTGTCTGTACAAGTCGTGGGGTATATCCTGTCGGTGGAGTCATAGAGCGACGACCTCCTTGGTTCGACATGATGACGAGTTGGAGCAGTGAGAATCCCAACTCAAGATCAATCGAGCTTGCAGACACGCTTGACGACGTATTTTTAGTGGTAACTCGTTGACAACCAAGGTGACGAGCGTCCATTTTTGGTAGCCACTCTTCGGTGTCATCCTCGACAGAATGCAGTTGCCTTGATACACTTCTTACAAGATACAATACTACTTCGAAGCACATGTAGAATCCGATAGCTGCAGCGCGAATTGTTAGATTGAAGGAAAATAAAAAATGGCTCAATTACTTCAGCACTTTCCATCACTCAAGTTTCGGGATCCAAAATTTTGGTTTCAATCAAAGCCAACTGCAGCTTAAGCCACATATCCCGCAATTGTCCTGGTAGCTTTGAGTAATTCAACTATCGGAGCATTTTCTTCAGGTGCCTTTACCATGGCTACATATAGTCTCGTTGGTTATGGCTCAGGTATTTATACGAGCTGAGACCCACGCGACGTACAGCCTGCCACATTCTCTAGACGTGTTGCTCTTGTTGAGGTTGCGTAGTGATTGCAATGTCCACCACTGCAGCGGCTGAGAGTTTCGGTGTCAGACTCAAGCGAAAGGTGCGCAATGCCGAGACCAACTTGTTCGAGTGGCGACCATGTAGCTGCACGATCGTGGCACGCGCCGGGAAGCTCTTGCTGCAATTGCAGAGTCCTCCGCAGGATGAAGACAGTCACGATGAACACGACGGTGAAACGGAGATTGTCACCATCGACTTGGCCACGCAGCTTCTCAATGTCGTGTCAAAGAAAAATAAAGCGCGATGCGATCTCGAGTATTATGCATCAGTCGCTACCATGAGCGGAGACATCTTGAAAGAAGAGTTAATGGCACCATCGGCTGCTCATTGTCAGCAGTGGATTGCACAAGTTCGACGAGTGCAACAGCAGGCTCATCAACAACGAAGACCGACTTCCAGTAGCTCAACAAGATCAGGAGCTTCACCCGTTGCACCACTACCTTCGCCTCTTCCAAGTCATGCCGATCTTGCTGGTAGTACGGTCAGCAGAATATCGACAACGAACGATGACACAGTAGCGCCTTCCGTGCAATCTCCCACGGTCAAAGAACCTTCGCCATTAAGGAGACAGATTTCACGTGAGATGTCAGGATCGGAGCTAGCCCAACCAGAAGTGGTGCCAACTTCTCAAAGTTCACCAAAGCAACGTCCCAACCCTTCATCCTTGTCATCGTCTGCGATCTCTTACACATTACCCGAAAGCTTAGCAGCAGTTGCCACGGCAGCTTCTTGTCGAGTTCGCGAACGCTTTGATGATGATCGGCCAATTGTCAACAGCGAACTGGACTGCACAATTGATTCCTCCAGTTGCTCGCCTGCCCCCGTGTTTGAACCTACAGCTCACCCTGATACGCGCGAGTCGCTAATTTCATCAATCTCTTCCGTCTCAACAACAATACCGCCAACGTCGACTTGGCGACGAGGAAGTGCAGCCCGAATTTCCAGTCCCCAATATTCGTCTTCTTCCGAAAGTGACGTGCCGCATTCTCCGCATCGTCGTTCTCGTCGAACCAGGCTTTCCATGCACATTGAGAACAACGATTCCGGTAGTGATGGTGGAAACGAGTCTGCAAGATGCCGACGACGAGGTCTTCGACATGCTGACATGCTGGACGATAGACACAGAGAATTTAGTGGGGTTAAACTTACCTCATCTACTTTATCATCACGAGAACTACCTCCATACCGAGTATCAACGAGGACCCAACAATCCCCAGGATGGTTCAGCGATCTACCTTGTGGGGATAGCAAACCAACAGGATATGATGGAGAAGGTGAATCGTCACAAGCGGAGCTACACATTCTTCAGCGAGTCGAGGCAGCACTACGCGCGCTTGAGCTTGAGAACAGCCAAGCTAAAGCGCGCGAGCGCGAGCTTGTCCAAGAGATACAAACGCTGCGAGATACTACTCGAGTGGCTGCAGCAGAACGAAAACACATAGAGCACGAGTACCGACACGCCCGTCGTGAGGTCGACTCATGGAGACGTGCTGCTCAAAGTGCAGAGGCAGCGGCAGCACAACTGCAAGAGCAACTAGGCATCGCGCGTGAAGAGAGCCAGCTAATAGCTGGTGAAAAACTGCGACTCAAACGCCAAAACAGCGAGCTTCTTACGCAAGTACACCGCCTTGACTCACTTGTATATGGCCGTTTCTAACTCGCATCAACACATACACCAGTATCAGTCAAATACAAGGAAGGATACTGTACATTCTTCACCATAGAATCGTCCGATGATTGAATTGTTGAAATTGGAGCATCTAGCAATTGGTCAAACAAAGCCGCTGCCGGAACCATTCCAGTGTCGGTCTTCGTATCGCTCAGAGAAATCCGCGTGCGAGGCTGCGGTCTTCGTCGCTGTTTCCGTACTCTTCTCATCCTTCGAGGCAAAATCTTGAGGAGGGAGCACACGCTTGGTTCCCGTTCTCTTCACGCTCATCTTGCTCTGGTTATCGTCCTGTTGGTCAGCAACCTTCGTTCTCGAGAATGTTCTCTTTAGTTTCAAAGGACTTTTCAAAGTATCCTGTGTCTCCACAGTCTTTGCATCTTTTTGCTTTTCAACTGCCTCCTTCTTCTGCTTCTCCTTTACCAGCTTATCCTCAGCAGCAGTAGCAGCAACCATTGCCTTGGCAGCTTCCTCTGCTGGGGTCACTGGACCAGCATTCCTGGCTATCTCGTCTGGGTTCTCCCAAATCCATGACAACCAACTAGGAGTCAGAGCGTACATGAACGTTCCCCAGATAGCTTCTCCACCCTGAGCCTTCACAGTTTGGTCGTTTACCACGCCACTGACAAATTCCTTCGCATGATTCTGAATGTCTCTACGACTCAACACATCGTGTACTGAATCACCAAGGGTCTTGGTCACATTCTGCTTCACCGCATCTTGCAAGAACGTGTGTGCCAACAACTGCGTCAAGTTTGCTCGAGTCTGGTCATCACGCATAATCTGCTCTAACAGCAGCAGCAAAGCTTCCTTGGCTTGTGGATCAATCACCGTAGATCGCAACAAGTCCACGAGTTGACGTAGCGTGTTGGGATCTTCCAGTAATGCCGCCACCGTGTGTTTCGTCAAATCCGCCACCTGCGTCCGTGTCAACGGGTCGTTCAGTGTATGGATCACTAACGCCCGAAGAGCTTCACGCGTTGAATCCATCACTACAAGCTGCAGCAAAAGCAAACCACAGTCAAACTCTATATCTAAATGATTGCACTATTTGATACACAATAATCACACGAAAGTTGCAATCATATCAATACAACCACAAAACTTTCCAACATTTCCTTACCCTCTGCAAGAACCTGGAGGCTTGATCCAGCACTTTGGGATCGTTCAGCACTGTTTGCACGATCTGGGACGCTAGTTCTCTCGTGTTATCTCTCAGCGTCTCGTCCTGCAGCGACCGAGACGCTACGTCAGCTGTGTGTTTGCTCATACCGAGCTTGAGCTCTGGTCCGAAAGCCACGAGCCCCACACCACTCAGCACCAACGAACCAACCCACCACCACACGCGTTGGCTCCGCATGAGGCGTCGAACCATCTCTGGTTCGCTCATGTTGGCCACAGCTTGGGGTTGAACTGGGGGCGGCTTGTCCGAGCTGTAGTGTCGCCTACGCATGTTCAGTGTCCGCGAGCTCCATGTGGGAGGTAGTCGGCGACCTAGGGAACCTGATGAGCCCTTCAGCAGTGGCAACAGAGCCCGGAATCGATCGCTAGATGCAATGGCGCGCATCGTTCCCAGCTTCATTTTGACAGATTCTGATGTGAGGTGGGCTCTATTTGAAGAGGTGTGTCCGGTTTAAAGTGACTCGTAGAATTGTAATAGGAAAAAACTGCGATTGTGACGATGTAATGGGACTCATGGGAGCGGACAAATGAGGTGACAAAATGTATCTATGCAGGCTCGGTGGTCGAGCTCTACTCACGCGCTTGTTTGAAATTCATTCCATTGCACACACCACCCTTTCAAATCACTTCAGGTAAACGCAACGCCAATGCTGCAGCGCCACTGTCGTCTGCGCAACGCTGCGTCTTCCTTGCTCTGCCTAATGTCTGTCGGTCATCGCACAAAAGTTGTCTTTTTCTGTCTTGATTCGCTTCGATGCCTCCTTTCTCAAGTCTCGCGCTCGCAAATAAACACCCGCCACACACAACTCGCCCAGCACAACCACGCACTGTCAAGTGGCCTTCCACTGCGCTTCGCTTGGTCATACTGAGTGACTTGTCACAAAGAGTGCTTCATCGCATCGCGTCGACTAGACCGTCGTCCCTGTATAGTTTAAAAAGTCTGGCACTGGTATTTCCAGATGACAGCAAAACAGTCGCCACTACCCGTTGCAAAGTAGGGGGAAGCTGGGGACGACGCCACACTTATCACCGAATTCCGGTAGCCCGTCAACGTCAACACGGAGCGAGACGAACGTGGGTCCCAGAACACCACAGATCGGTCCTTAGAGCCGGACATCAACCACCTGAACATCACCAACACCAGAATACAGTTAGCAGCGGACCCAAACCAAAAGCATTTCATAAGAAACGAACCTTCCATCAGGAGTGTAAGCCACGGATAGCACGAAGTCTTTGTGGCCCTGGAAAAGCATACGAGGCCGTGTTGTTGTGCGGCCCTGGGCACACACATCCCACAGCATAATGTTGCGGTCGAGCGATCCAGAAATCACGTTTTTGCCATCAGGTGAGAAAGCGATCGAGTACACAGAGTCACTGTGACCTTCAAGCCGGTCCAGCAATTGTGCCGTTTCCGTATCCCAAATTCGTACAACCTTGTCCAGTGATGCAGCAGCCAGAAGCCGTCCATCGGGCGACAGCGCCACCGATGTCACTCCGTCCGACGGACCTCCGCTCTCGTTGCCGAAAATCTTCTTGCACTGACCGTTGCGAGCATCCCAGAGGCGAACTTTGCGGTCACCCGAACCAGACACAATCAGGTCATTCACGTAGTCCAGCGAGTAAATTTCTGACTCGTGGCCAGTCATTGCCGGGCCTTCCTCGTTCGATGCGATATCCCACACGCGGATAGTGTTCTGTGGCATACCTGCAACCAACTTCGTGCAGTCAGGCGAAAAGCAAACGGCGCGAACATACGCGTCGTCAGCCTCATTAGCTGGAGCATTGGCCTGAGAAGTAGGGGTCTGACCACTGGATCCAGCAGGGCGGGATACCAGGAACTTGCGGTCGCCAGTCTTCACGTCGAAAACTTGTGCTGTCTTGTGGCAACCTGAGGCCATCATCGTACCATCCGACGAAAAACGCACGCAACACACTACGCTCTGGTGGTCCATAGATTGGTGCATTTCAGCCGCTGGGCGTTCCGATTCCTGGTAAGTCATGCTTGTCTTGGATGAGTAAACGCAGCTCCAGTTCAGACGACTTGCCTTCGTGTTCGAGCTCTTCTGCGTCGTGTTATTACCCGAAGCCGCCGACAGTGTCGTCGTCGAGCTCGTCGAGGGTCGGCTGCTCTCCGCACTTTCACCCTCAGTTTTCGGCGCGCTAGATGCCGTACTTTGGGACTGGTTAGCGCTAGCTGCGCTGGGACTAGAGTTTGTGCTGGTCGATCCCTGCTCACGGTTCATCTTGGATACCTGGGGAAGCATACCACTTGAAGTGGGTGCGCTACCACCAGCTGAACTAACGGAAGGAAGCGCACCCTTACCATTCGCATTAAGGCTGGGGATGCTAGGTTCCGATCCATTGAGTTTAGACTTCTTGAGAGCCGGGGGTGAGCTGGCGGCGCGGTCCTTGCCGTTCACTTCGCTGTTAATGCTGGGCATGCGACGGGAAGACGGAGTCGTGTTTGCGTTGCTCGTGTCGAGCGGACTGAGCTGTGGGGGTGGGTTGTTGTTGCCTCCCTGAGGGGGAGGCGGGAGCTGAGGGGGCTGCTGGCCAAGCTGTTGCAAACTGCGCGAGGCCGGTTGCACTGGTACCACACGCACAGGGGAGCTTCCATTGCCGCGCTGTTGTTGGTTATTCGTGGTACCTGCACGACCTGAAGACGTGGCAGCCGCCACAAGGTTCGACATGAGCGAGGTCGAGTCATCTTGCATACCTCCACTAGTAGGCGGAGCGCGCGAGCGCTTGGCCGGGAGTTTGGCGGCCACGGGCTGTTGCTGAGGGGGGACCTGCTGCTGCGGCACTTGGCCCGTCTCGAGCTGTCTGCGCATCCGCAACATATCCTCCTCATACTGCTGACGAATGCGACGGTGGTTGGCTTCGAGCGCCTTGAGCGACTGCTGGATCTGGTCCATTTCCACCACCTGTGATTGGATCTTGCGTTCCATCTCAAGCTGCTCCATCTTGGCCATATTAAGCTGTTGGATAGCGGCCTCATACTCGGCCTTGACCTGGTCCAGCATCTCGCCAACACGGCTAGTCGCAGCCGTAGCTAGTTGTGGCGGGGCGCCTGGATTCCCAGACGATGGACCACGGAGCTGCTGCTGTGGCGGCTGCTGTGGGGGCGGCACACCCGCGTTCGGGTTGCCGCCGCGGCCACGGGCCGGGCCGGGAGCGGACGACGTGTACATGGGTCTACTTCGAGAGTCTATAGAGGAACAAAAGACGTTAGTAAGGGGGGCACGACGCGCGTCAAATGGCGGGGAGGCCGGACCTGCTACGGACAGCTGGCGGCCTCTAGTCCTCGATGCGAGTGTCGTAGGCAGTGGGTGGTTCGACCACGATGTGTTTCTTCCCTTCGGTGGCTTTACGAGTGCCGAATTAGAGGGGGGAGGCGGGAGCGAGAGGGGGCTGCGTGGATGGGGGAACTCGCAGGAGTGATGGTCTCTGCAATTCAAACGGTGGACGCTACGACGGCCTGGTTTTGTCGGCGGACACAATAGCGTGAGGATGGCGCGAATTCAAGACGGTTGAGACAGACAAGGAGTACCGTGAGGAACAGTCCAGACCTGGCCACGTGGTGGTGCTCGGTGTGACTGGCACTTGACTTTAGAGACCACAACGAGAGTGAGTATGTACCTCACACGCTTCTCGATAGCAATCGGCCACGTTCACGCCTTGCGACCTCACAGCACGTTACTGATTTGGTGAAGTGGCTACAGATGACTGGCCTTGAAGTTTAGTGGTGGTGATCCTTCGTGGTGACGGATGTGTTGCTACCACCGATTGCGTCCGGGGCCAGTAAGGAGGGATGACACGTCCCAATCTTGTCGATTCCTATCGCTTGTACTGCATTTTCGAATCATATCAGATCTCTAAAGCAATACGACACACCCACGCATCACAACACCAGGAGGGGCGACGTGCTACATGCGTTGGATGCATAGACCGTACAGCTAGCACCACCGGACATTCAGTGCCAACAATACATTTCCATCCCGAGTATTACTCACACCGCCTCGTCTCTATACCCTCGTCCAAATCAATACGTATAAATATCGTCTTGGACGAGGAGAGCCTGTCGGCTAGACGACCAAACAACAATAGGGGCCAGTCGCCTTGTCTAGGCCTCAGTTCTCCCGCATTTCCGAACGCACCACGTTAATCTCGTCATGGTTCGGTCGCTGCCACTGCGCAGCGGCTTCTTCAAGGCACCGGAGCTCTCAGATGCAGACCAGGCGGAGCTATTGTCCTGGGGTCGTTCCCTCCTGCCGGACTTGGTGCGCCAGCCCGACGTCGAGTGGACCATGATACACGAACGCAAGGGCGTGCAGCTATGCGAGGACCGGCAGAAGGGCGGCCTGACGTACTCCATTCGGGCCGTGGCCACAGTGCGCGCCTCGCTAGACGATGTGATGGACATTTTCCTGGCCCAAAACACAGTGGACTATCGTTCGCTCATGCAGTTGCAGCTCCGCGAGTTCTTTGCAGATGCCGCTGTGCTTTTCCACAAGGAACAGAACGAATCGGAAGCTCTGAGCATCAAGTGGACAGCGGCTCGTACGAAGAAGAGTGTGAGCATTGGCGGACAGGTGGGCGTCGACTTCTGCTTTCTCGAGTACGCGGGTGTCGTCTCGTCCGAGCTTGTGGACGGACCACGACAGAACACTGGACTCAATGGATCATCGTCCTCGGCCAGCAAGAACTCGCCTGTAGGTGTGTGTCTCTACGAGTCTATTGATCAAGCTGAGTGTCCGTCGCTCCATGATTCGCACAAACTTGATCGTGCAAGTGTGTCCAAGTGCGGCTTCCTATTCCGTCCTCATGTGGACGAGGGAGTCGTTGAAGCTACGTTTGTTTGCAGCATTCGACAGCCGCCTGGAGCTCGTTCTAAACGTCGTTGGAATCGTGCGCTGTTGGCTCATTGGGCACAGTCTGTGAGCGGTATTGAAGAGGCAATTAGTCGTCGACGGATCTCTAAGGAATTGACTAGACGCCGAGTACCCACGTGGGTGAACGATAAAGACCGCGCATGCTGCCACTTGTGTCTTAAGACATTCACCAATACGAGACGCAAACATCACTGTCGTGCGTGCGGAGAGATTATATGTAGGGCATGCTCTGTCTATAAGAGTGTGGACTTGCAGTCGGTGGGACTCACGACGCTGCGAGTGTGCAAAGCTTGCATGGACGGCACGTCGACTACTGCAGCCGATCGCGAGAAGGAAGAGGCGAATTTGAACGCTGCGGCGGCTGTGGCTGCTGCTGCGAATGGTGTTACTGCTGACGGCGTTACATTGCCGGAAGGTGTGGACAATAGTGTCCTTCGAGATGCAGTGGAGGAGTACGCTTTGGCACTCCCTGGCGCTCAAGTTTCGACAGTACCGGATCTTGTTGGTATTGCGTGGCTGCAACAGCTTGCAACTCGAGACCAGGAGAGCAAGGCTATGGTGAATGCCTTGATGGAGCGACTACAGATAGATACTCAACAAAAGGACGTGAACGGAACTACCGAGGAGCAGGTGGACATCTACGACACATTGTGCGATCTAGCGGCTCAGACGCTCGCATGCAAATACGCAGTTGTGAGTTTGGTGGACGAGAACCGCCAGTGGTTCAAGAGTGCTATTAACGTCAAGGAGTCTGAGGTGCCGCGCGACTTCAGCTTCTGCGAATACCCGGTACGTGATCAGCGACCGCTTGTGGTCATGGACACACTGCGTGATCCTCGTTTCAGGACGAATCCCTTCGTGACAGGACCGTTGGGCGTGCGCTTCTTGGCTGGAGCGCCGCTATTCACGGTCGACAACGAGTGTGTTGGGGCAGTGTGTGTTCTGGATACAGCACCTCGTGAGTCGTTGCAGGAGTCACAGATCGCTACCATGCAGAACCTGGCCCACTTGGCCATGGTTATGGTGCAGGAGCGACGAGAAGCACAGAGTAAGGTCGCACGCGCCATGGCATCCTCTCAACTCGTACCAGCACGTCAGAATGGTGGCCAAATCACCAATAATGCTAATTCTTCGGATCTCGTGCCACTGAGTAGCTACTCGGAGACGTCCATGGTCGTACAGGGTCGCGAGCGACCGAAGGAAGACCCCGTGCTCAAGGAGCAGATGATCCAGCTGCTGCACAAGGCGTCACAGGTACGCGACCAGGTGAATCAGCAGACACACAAGCAACAAGCAGGGCTTCAGAGCTCCGCCGAGTAGACTTATCTCCAGCATTATCATCACGGCAACGCCATCACATCATCGACACTTTACGCACTGATGGCGCAGCGTACACTTAGGAATACATGGGGCGTGGAGAAGAAAAATGAATGCAATCCGCACATATGACACAAACACAAGAAAAATGGAGTTCTACAAGGCGTTTAAAGGCGTCGCGCATTAGTTGACTGTCGTCGCGGAGAAGGAAGCGGTCGACCAAAAGTCTGCGCGTCGAGCAAAACGAAGGACCTGCATGTTGGCGATAGAAGCACAACGCAAGAGAGAAAGGATAATTGTGGTCGATGCGCACCTTACAGGGTGGATAGGGTGAACTACGTGCGTGCACGCAGCCCGCGTGTCAGTGCATTGAGTGATACCAAGTGTGTCTTTGAAAAGAAATGAAGCGTGTTAGAGTGAACGTGTATAATGGTTGGGACCTATCAGTGATAGACGACGATCTGTCCTCGCCACCTCAAGCCTCAAGTGCATTCTTTGATGTACTTATCTCCAGTTTCATACCAGAGTGCAGCTCTCTTTTGCAAGTTTTCTTACATGGTTGGCAGTAATTAGACGTTTTTTCTTGGTGTCAAGAAGTGCATGATTCTCTGCTGACCTCCATACCGAGCACCTACTCTGCGGCCATCGCACAGGTACGATGCGAGAAATTTATCCCGAATCCACAATAGTTTGTCCTTCAAAGGAAATTTGGTCATTCAAAACTCATCAATCAATATTCCTACCCGGTGTAAGTCCCCATGCTAGCTATCTCATCTCAACTTTCTTGATGCCTCCATTTCCAACACCTAGTGGAGGAGACTTCATGATCATTTTCCGTGACTGTAGTTTTTCTCAATACTTCAAAGCAGCAAAAATATTGTAGGCACACCTCTGTCTTAAGGTAGCCGATAAAACTCCAACGGAGCCAGATGCGCCATGATCTTGCGTAATTTAAAACGCGGCTACTACAGTTCTGTCACGGTTGGCAGACGATGTGGCGGGACGATCATTTCGGTTTCTCCAGTCTTGTACAATAGAAGACTTTGATTGCGGTACTACAGGAAGCATGAAACAGAGGGTAGTCATTGTAGTCGAGATGGTAGGCATAACGCTTTCGCTTTGGACTGGCACAGTAGCCTAAAACGAATGGAAATTCTACCTTGTCCGCAAAACACAACTCATTCATTGCAAAAACCAAATAGCTAGTCTCCATCGCTTTCAACTTCGTCCAGGACTATTTGGCATTTCGTCAGCAATTTCCCTGTCTTGAATGCAAACTCGCCTCCACACTTGGAGGCTGGATCTGTGAACACCTTGTTTGGATGTGTAGACTCGATCCAAAAAGTTCTACTCTCCACAATCTTTTTGTTGATAATTATTATCTAGCTCCTCGATCACGTATGATACGTACCACAGAACAAAATTCGTTTATGTCTTAAGTAATTGCAATACCCTTTGTTGTCTGAGACAACTTGTCTCAGTCATCACCATTTAATTTCATCTTGATTCTCAGTTTCACACATCACCTCAATAATCGCTGCAAAGGAACCCAAACTCGTTACGACTGAAAATTTGGATTCTGGTAAAACTAGATTCATGCATAGCAATGGCAGTAAAGCGAGGTGAAAATCTAATAA
>PCFV01000667.1:0-17709 GCA_002812785.1 Phytophthora litchii | reverse complement strand
GGTCTTGCTCCTCCTATTCAGGTGCCTCAGTCGCTGAGTTTCGTGCAGGACCTTCAGAGCAGCATCGGCTCACCGTTAATGCTATCGTTCCATACCCAGAGTGGCCAAGCGATTACTAAAACCCCGACGAAATCCAGCAAACCAAAGGCAGAAGCTGCAAGCGCGTCGACCAAGGATGAGGCGACTCCTACCGGAATCGATAACTTCGCCCCGGAGTCATTTCTGAATATTCCTATGGCTTCTGGTAGTCACAGTATGCCAGTACTGAGGAATGATGCAGTCATGGACAACGGCGTGAGCGACAATCTCGGCTACATGCCCATTGTGTCTTGCTCGGGTGACAAGGAGACGTGGAGTGACGATGACATTGAGTTTCTCCAGACCATTCTTTTGGCTTAGAGAAGTTCATCAATCCCCCCTCTACCTACCGAGTTGTTCGACTGTCGCTATATCATTATAAGAGCGCCAAAGAAGTACTCTTTATCTTTTGTAAGGAAAATGCAAAATCCGTTGTCACTACTTCATTATTAGACTTGTGCTGTTTGTACGTGTAAGGTCTAGCGTGAGTTGTACACTACCGCTGTTTTCACATTTCCAGTGTCCTACGACTCGGAGCCTAAGCCTTACCCGAATACTTTGGAAATAGTACTACTCGTATCGACGAAAATGGATTCTGATAGTGGCACTGCACACTTACGACAATGGCTCACATCCTTCCACATACCATGATCTTCAGTCTTTTACCTCTAGAAAAACGCGTACGCATCCATGCAATCGAATTCGAATGGGCACTAATACTCAGAGCCCTTCGATGACAAAGAATTCTCTTTTCCGTCGTTGTGACGCTGGATCAAAACTTCAGTCAGTCACACGGTGATCGAATTACTACACAATGCCGGATTTTCCTTTGTGTGAGGTCCGAATTGCCACGCGCGCTTCTACTGCGTCAACTCTTTCTTGTTGGCTGCAATATTCCTTTGCTGACTCAAAATCATGATCATTTTGACTGTTTTTCATTTATATTAGGATCATTCACATCTTTTGCAATTCTAGGAAGTATTCGAACTACAAACTAATCCAGGAGTCTTCTTTCTCATTCACGAGAATGAGTTTGGTATAGAATGTAATTGGGCTATAGAGAATGGAATTGAACCTAGGTAAATGGAAAGCAGCCAGCGAGGGAATGGAAGAAGGTTTTCTGATCAGTCGTTGGGCGCTGATCTTTTTGTAGTAGCGACACGAGGACGAGGCTCGACACCAGCGAGCTATCTGACTCCCCGCTGCGCCTGACCACTCAGTCTCAGCGTCAATGTCCATCCGTTTCGTATAGTAGTATATGTCATGCGGTAAAAACAGCTTGTCAGTCTACACTTGCAGTGTGCAAGGTTGTGGTGCGCCCACACTTGTAGCACCGATTATAGATGTTGCAGTGGAGATGCAATAGACGGGTCCAACTTCAACTTAGTCAATACTTTATCCAAGATTAAAGCCTGTAAGGGTCACTTCAAATAATGCATACCAAGCTAGCTCGTTCGCGGCACGTTGCGCTCGTGTCGCGGACAGCACCTTGAAGGAGGCAGCTATAGCCATCACTAGAGTATCGCAGTGCGGCGTTTCGCTGCTGAGTTGCGCTAGAATGCTCCGACCGAAGATCCTTGCCGCACCACGAATTCGGTCACATCGCCATGCAACTCAGGCTGTTCAACGCGCCAGTATCTGGTGCCGTTTCATGGTTTCCAGTGGTGTTCGTTGTGACGAGCAAACCACGAATGAAAAGAACATTTGACCTCGCTGCCTTGCGCTCGACGTGCTACTTGCCGAAGCAAGTAATGAACTGCAAGATCACCGTGCTGTTCTCCACGAACGTGCCTAAGTTCCTCTCGCTGCAGTGTTCTACGAACTTTAGTGACCACCATACTCTCCGTTCGAGCTGAAGTAAAGCGGGCTATCACGATTTCGGTGAGTCAATCAGCAAGATCTTCGCGATATTGGCGATGACTGGCAGCTCAAAGAGAAGACATCACATTTGACGACCGAGTCTTGCTTGGTAGCGAAAAATCCCTGGGTCCACTGTTGCAGTCGCTCAGACGGGGCCAGTATCGAGTTTCCGAGGTACTTACAAGAGCGACTCTATCGACCCCGTTAGCCAACTTCAACTTGTTATGACTTCTCACAGGCTCGCCACTAAGGCATGGAATGATGAGGGTCCCCGCAACCAGGTATTTGTGCAAGCCAGCGTCTGTATGACTCGCTCTGAGCGTCGGGCTCCAGTAATAACACGCAGCGCATCCTGCGTAGTCACCTCCAGATGCTTGCAACTGTCAACACGCCATACATCCTGTGCGAGGAGCTCGGATAGTTCGTCGTGACATCAATGCGTGCCAAACCGACTATATGGTGTCCACAATGCTCGACGGTCAGGCGTTATGCTTTGTTGGCTTCGACGTCGAAGCCCGCATTGATATGCTGATCCCGTTTTCGAGGATACGGTGCAGCTTCGCCTCCAGCAGCAAGATTGCGCGAGGCGCGACGGAGCCTTTCGTCGCAGCAAGGATCCTGCTCCTCCTTCCTTGGGATGCTCATCAAACTGCCCGTCTACAGACCCTCGCAAGTGCATCGACGCCCAAGCTCAGGTCCGTCGACAGATCTCATTCTCCCATTTGCTCGCTCGGGGCGACAATACCTGCAACACCACTCCGCATACTCCTCCGATCAACCATGGGTATCGCGCAGTACAACAACAACTATCGCCACCTCCACAGTCTCAAGGTCACAGCCACCATTCTGACCCACTTGGCGACACAATCTACTCCGACCATCCCCGGACGACACAATTCCAAGCCAACTCAGTTACCTGGAATTCGCTCACTTTTCACTATCGACACAGCTCAAGCTGTTGCAATTTTGCCGCCTTTGCAATGTGCAGTTGGACTCATCAACCTCGGCACCGACGAACACAAGTCTCCCGTTCCTAGTCCAACGAAACCTGTAATGGGTTCTCCAACTAGTCCCAGCATGACACCAACCAGTCCAATCTGTCAAGTTGGCACCAGCTCGCCCTCATTAACCATCAGTCCGAAGACTCGCCGTCCTTTGTCACTGCACGACTTGTTGTCTGCTGCACCTACAGCTCCATCGATTCCACGTTGCAAGAACGTCCACCATCGACGCCAATGCGGCATTACCGACTGTCACAAGTACGCATTAACCGGTGGCTTCTGTATCCGACACGGCGGCGGCAAACGCTGCAACTTTGAGGGCTGTCAGACTGTCGCTCAGAGCGGAGGACGATGCAAAGCTCATGGCGGCGGTAGCAAATGCAAAGTGCTTGGCTGCGGCAGTGTTGCTCGACGCAAAGGCTTCTGTATGACACATGGAGGACGCCAGCAATGCAAAGTCGATGGCTGCACCAAGTGCGCGCATGGCGGCGGCTTCTGCATCTCACATGGAGGTGGCAAACGCTGCTCGTCCCGATCGTGCGACAAGAGCGCACAAGCGGGTGGGTTTTGCTACAGTCATGGAGGAGGCAAGCGATGTGCTGCCCCAGAATGCTTCCAGGCAGCACGCAAGGGCGGACTCTGCATCCGACACCGCAAGGCAGCATACCATGTCTGAAGTAGCACTATGGATGGCTTCAATGTTATAGTGACGTCAGACCAATTAGTGCGACCAACACTCACGAGAGCACTAACATCTCGTATTTCGTCAAAACCGTGCGTATTATATCTCACAGTCAATAAATCTATCGGTTTCGTACTCCATCCATTTGTTCTCTTCATCTTTAAAAACAATGTATTTTTTCTCACAGGATGTTCTACTATTCTTATCAACCAATCAGATCACGTCGCAGCCGCCTCAGCCAGTCCGACTTCATTTCCCCTTTTGACCTTTTGACCCCAAGCCGACGTTTGTCCGTCCGCTCCGAGCCGCCGCCAGCCGAGAAGAAGCCAACGCGTGTGTGGCTGTCTTAGCTTGTTCTCTGACCGCCCCCGTCGCTTCTCCACCTGCTCGCGTCGCCTCCCGACCGAGCTAGACTCTGCACCCTTCGCTCGCTCGACTTACTTCAGTTACCGGGCGTTCACAACATGAGCGCCGCCTCAGCCGTCTCTACTACTCGCCTCGCGCCGCTGGCCGGGATGCAGGACATCGCCATGAACCTGCCGCGTCCGCGGCGGTTTCTTCTCGGCGCTTAGGTGTCGAGAAGCCGCCTCCAGACGCGTCACGGCGGACCACAGACTCGCTCATTTATTGGGATGAGAATGATGGTCTGTCATTACTACCAGACGCTCTGGAAGCGGCGACAGCTTGTCGGGATGCGGTCCTCGACAAGCTTCAAGAGAGGAAGGATTTAGTGCAGGAAGGAGAGAGGGAGAAGAGCAAGAAAGGAGAAGTGGAAGACTCGCTCAATGTGGACGAACTCAGCGAGTTGTTCTCGTGTGTAGAGCAGGAAGAAACGTCCGGCGTGGACTTTAGTGTGTTCATTGAAGACGATGATGCCGTCAACGTGGAGGAGATTAGTCAGATGTTCGAAGACAAGACGTGCAGTGACGACTACAGTTTGGAGCTGACGTCGTCACCTGTGGATGTTGTCGACACGAAGCAGTTGGAGATCCAGGCAAAAACTGATGAGGAGTGCTGCTTGTTCGGGGACGTCGTAGATAGTCAAGAACAGGAAGATGCTGATGCGGAGAATGTCGCCATGCTGTCGGAGATTTTCTCTGCAACGTTGGAGGACAAGGACGCCGTCGACTCGACGCTGACGCACTCGCACACCGATTGTAATGATGCCAAGAACGTAGATTTGGTGTCAGATCTGTTTACGTCATTAGAGAAGAGCAGCGCTGGACAAGATGAAGTAGCAGACAGATCGGCGACTCGCGATTGGATCGATGCGCTGGAGGTGGACAACGTGGCTTCGTTGTTCTCGGAGCTGGAGCAGGCAGAGAAGATGAAGACGAAGTCGGCGGTGCCAGCCCCTGTCAAGGTAGATTCGAGGGTCTTTGTGCCTACGTTCTCGGTGCGAATCGAGGGCGGCCAGCGATCAACAGAAAAGCGTCCGGCAGTCGGCCCCAACAGTCATCTGCTCGTTGGCCCGCCTGGCATCTTGTTGGCTGGACCACCCGCCCCGTCTCGCGACGAGCGCGTCGGCCGCTGGAAGTCCAAGCGGAAGACGCGGTCGTTTGTGCCAAAGCTGCCCGACCCGTCGATCTCCGACACTCGACGTGCTAGCGCCGCGAAGCGCCAACGCGTCAAAGGCCGCTTCGTCAGCGACTCGCACACATTCGTCTCCATTACCACGCTCCAGAAATGATCCAACCCCGCCTCGATATCCTACACTTGAACTTCCTCATTCAACCAGAAATGCATGCAGTTCCATGACGAACGAAGTTCTTCTCCGTGTCTATTCTTGCTCCTTCTTGCACTGCACAGCACAAGAAACCGATCAACTGCGACACACTTTTCTCTACTTACAGTGATGCAGAAAATTCTCCTGTGAAAAGGCAATGCAATTATAGAGTATACTCAATCTCACAGTGTCAAGCACATAGCAAAGGGCATCTCGCGTTATGCATTCTCAAAGGATATTCATTGAACTATCTGCAGTACCGCAGGTTCAAAAACCAGCCAAATATTGGTCCGACGTCATTCTGGAATTGGGATGTGGAGCTACATGGCGTCGGTGCTGGGCGTAGGCCCCAGCGAGGACACAGTGCCACCCTCTAACAACCAGGACAGCGACGTAGAGCGCTCCTCCTTCTGTCTGCGCAGTCGCGGGTGGCTCGATCGCGAGAATGACCTTCTTCTCTCCATTCCTACGAGTGCCACAGCTCGTTGCAACGTCATTTTCTTCCCTGGAGACGTACAGGACTTCAAGGCGGCGATGGTGACTGGACCCTTTGCAGACTACAGTGACTACGCGTACGAGGCGGTGGCGGAGCTGCTGAGCGACAAGTTCGGGGACACGTGCAACGTGTGGGTGGTGCGGCCCAGTCGCTTTAAACACGGCGCTTACAGCAGCTTTGACAATTTTGTGACGACTAATGAATACGGAGCAGCTACGGAATGTACGAGAAAATATTTTATAGTAAAATTGGTTTTACTAATTCTTGGTGAATGCAGACGACACGACTGCTTATGCTACGAAACACTTGGCGTCGTTGATGCAGAATACTCAAGCTACTTTGAGACGACAAGGAGGTAATTTGTTTTGTGTAGGAGTTCTGGTTGGACACTTACTAATTTTTTGTTTTTACTGTAGTTAACGTGTCGACAGCGTTGCCAATGCACTTATTAGGATTTAGTAAAGGAGGGATCGTACTGAACCAACTCGTGACGGAACTCGTACGATACTCGTTCAATAAGAAACGATCCAATAGCGGTCAGGTTCGACAGGGATCAGCTTTTGCAAGCACACGCCAATTTTTCTCAGCTGTAGGTGACTGTATTGATTTTTCCTGTCCTGCTTCCTGTACTAACGTTGGGTGATTGTTTAATTTTTTAACAGATCAACTCAATTCATTGGTTAGACTCCGGCAACGGCTCATTAGAAGGTGCTATGCCTACGGAAGGGACCGCTTTATCCGTGCTCTCTCGATATGAGTACGTTACAATTCATTGACGCCTTTTAAGCTTGTTGCTGACGATTCTTCATCATTTATTTGTTGTTGCTCAACAGACGACTTCGGCTATTTGTACATGTGACACCGTATCAGTACGAGGCAGCGAAGCGGCCATGGATAAAAACCGAAGTGAACAGTTTTGTTAACAAGATGAACCTCCTCGGTGCCGATATTCAACTTATTATGTACGTGTAGCTGGTAAATTGGTTTTATAAGGTGAATCATCTAACTGTTTTGAATTGGATGGTACATCAGCTATTATGAAACCGACGAAGGTTCACTAGCGTCCCATTTTCACATTTTGCAAGATTTTGAGGTCACTCAATCGTTTAAATCGAAAGGAGAGGGCGTCACGAGCTCACCAGAACACGCAGTACGACCTGTTCGAATCCAAGTGTATAAGTAAAACGATGTTTAACAGTAAATAAAGTGACCATATTTGATTCCAACCATCAGACAGACAATTATTTGGACGGCTGATACAACAAGAGTAAACCATCAGCTGGGATAGGTGGAAAAACTTCCTGAACAAAGTTGATGAATTGAGCTCGAGAGTTCTTGCCATGGATCGTAGATACCACCAATCTTTTGTTAACACCGCATTTTCATCTAGTACTTCCACATCAAGTAACTGGTCTGGTTACGCCATGTTGTAGCTTTTGTTGCCATATGTGAATTGAAATCAGCACAAGATATGTATGGCTGTGTATTGCTTTTTGAACCAAATAGACTCCACTCTACGTCCAGTTGGACCTTCGTTTGGCCCGGAAGACGTATCACTTGCAGTGTACAGCAGTTTTTATCGAACTATCTTAGTTCTTGCCCTTCTTGTTGCGCTTCTGAGAAGTCGACGTCGTCTTGGTAGTGGTCGTCTTCTTGGTGGGGCCGTTTAGTGGCGCGTTCAAACTTGCATTGACGCTAGCCGTCTTCTTCACCATTTTGCGCTTCGTCTTCGAGTTGCGTTTACGCGTACCACAGCATAAACCGCATGTCAGCACACACAACGTCGTCGTGAACAGCCACCATACTAGTCGCAACGCAAGACGGATCTGGAACAGAACCAGCGGCACCGCCAGCAAAATCAACACACCGTCAATCACCTTTTGGGCATGCTGTGCCACGTGTTCATTCTGTTCCAACAGCGCGATCGCTTCAATACGAGCCACCTTGGCACGACGCAGTGCATCCTGTGAGTACATCATGACCTGCTCCTTAGCTTTTGCAGCTTCATTCTGAATCATAGGCAAGTACTTTTCCACATGAGGGTGCACAGCCTTGTGCACATCGGCAAAGATCGGATCCACCGTCTTGTGCACATCCACAAAGATCGGATCCAACGTGGCTGCCAAATTGTCTCGATAGAACTTGCTAGTTGTATCACACGCTGTCTTCTTAGCTGTCTCAATCTGGCTCTGTACGTGCTCCAGTGTGTCCGACTGCTCATTAAGCTTCTCCTGAGCAAACACTACAGCTTGATCTGCCAGCACCAGAGCATCATCGTAATACGATGACAACAACGAAGCCATTGACAGCTCCAACAACTTGTTCTCACTGAGTTGCTTAAGCAGTGCCTTGTTTTTCTTCTCCACACTCTGGAGATTCTTCTCCATCTGCGTCGTCTTCTTTGTCTCCTCTTTCAACTTAGCTCGTGTCGTCTTGAATTCGGCATCAACTTGAGCTGCTGTAGCTCGCTCGTTGGCTAGAATCTCCTCCAGTTTAGTAACGTCACTACCACGAGAATCGGCACGCTTGGTCTCGCTGCTAAGTTTGTCCAGTGCGATCTTAAGCTCGTTCTGTGTCTTCTCCACAGCCTGCTTCTCGTTCTTCTCAAGCGCTTCCACGTCCTTTTGGAGAGAATCAATCTCCTTCTGTAGCTTCATAACGATTGTTTCGTGCTCCTGAGCAACATCAGTCAGTAGCCTCGTCTTCTCGGCGCTCTGGGAGTCGACCTGCAGCTTCAGTGCGGCGTTGGATTGTTGCAGTTCCGCGATCTTGGACTCGAAGGAGGCTACGACGGATGGGGACACGCACTCAGATTCTTTGGCTGGAGCGGCGTCTTTAGCGTAGACGGATACGGCCAGCGCTGCAGCGAGCAGCGTCCAGCGAGCAACACGCATGACGGAGGAGTCTTGTCTTGGGGGGAACTGGTGAAATGAGATGTGAGCTACTCGTCCAGTATACAAAATTGAAGTGAGCTTGGATATTGGAGTGTGATTGGAGAATAGATGGGGGATTTTGACCTATGGGAGGGGAGAATGGTGGACGACACGTCATTAATGACCGAATGCGATCTATTACCTTGTGAAGCTCCCTGAAAGACTGCATGTGTATGTTGCTGGTCTATATATCGTGTTCGCAGTGATTGTCAATGTGATCGACTGGAAGTTGCATCACTGCACTGGAGCCGGCTTTCCCATCTGTTGCGCTTCAACTTGAATGTGAATTTCGCCGCTCGTCAGCGGCATCACCTCGGCGCCTTGACCACTGTATATGACAATTATCAGCAAGAGATAAACAACTAGATGACGATTGACGTACCTAACGGGTATCGAGGACAGTGTCGGGTTAGCGTCCTTGAGTGTTGTGAGTGACTCGATAAACGTAGGTGGAGCCAACAACGACGTCGTTCCAAGAATAATGTCTCGCTTTTCTTCACTGCGAACCTCGTAAATGCTGCGGAGCTGCAGTGCAGAAGGATGTATTAGCCAGCGCCGTTTGTAACAAGACAGCAGAGCAAATAACTCTTACCTCAGAATATGTAGCCCCGCCGCTCACACCGTTTGTAACAAGACAGCAGAGCAAATGACTCTTACCTCAGAGTATGTAGCCCCGCCGCTCACGAACACGACCATCTTTTCACCAGAGAATTGCCCGCTCTCCTAGGAAACCCATCATTTATAAGCAATATGTTAGTGATATGACATGCGTCTTGTCAATCCAGTCTTCACCTACGGGCGCAGGCTCTTGAGTTTTAGCCTTGCCAGTGGCTTTCCTGTGATGTTCATGAAAAACATTAGCTTTGTCTTATACAAGAGCTCCAATTCATTTGCATACTTCCGTAAGGATGCAGGCCCCTTCTTGGAGTCTTCAGTTGTTGGGCTCTGGGGAGGAGGTGTGATAATGTACGGGTAATCAATTTCACTGAGGGTCCGTTTTAACGCGCTGGTCACGATCGCCTTGATCTTAGGATCGTAGCGTGCGTTGGAATACTCCACCGCCTCCGCTTTTTTCGTTGCCAACTTGAGTTCTTCACTCGAGAGTAATGAGTTGCCATTTTGCTTGTACAGAGCACCTCCAGCAACCAACATCATATTTTCGAGTATCGCCTCATGCGTTTTGGAAAGCATCGCAGTCTGCATTACTTTGCTGCGTTCAGCTTCCTTCATCGTGTCTTGTGTCAAGGCAAATACAGCTGCTACGCGGAAGCGATCTTTCTCGGCTAACTTCGGATCCTTGAACAAATCTTCTAGTTGCTTTGCAATCGTAGCGTGTTTTAGTTTCTTTCCTGATGAATCCACACCGGTCGCTAGGGTCTGCTCAATGTTGGAGGCATCTAATAATGCCGTTGAAGTGAAAATGTCCATGGCTTTGCCCGCCAAGAACAAGTGTTGCGAGAGCTTACCCAGCATTTCGCGGTATTCTGGCAGCTCACGCAGCCCGGCCGCCATTGCCTGCAGATCCGTGCTCTTTCCTCGACCAAGTGAAGTACCAGCATTCGATGCCGACAACGCCGTCATGCGTTTGCCAATCTCAGTGCTCACTTGGGCGATGTGCGTGTGTCGGAACTCCACCCACTGTTTATCATTTTCATTTAAAAATGCCGTCTTCGTCGTTGTGCCAGAATTCGTTTCCGCTTCATACGAGATCTGATCGTCCTTCACCCCCAACAAGTCGTACGTCATCGCTTGGAAAGTGCTCTCATGCATTAACGGTGTGACCATGTCCTGTCCTCTGTCAATAAACAGCAACGTGCCTCTCTTCGGAGCGTACGAAAAGGCTGAATTCTGCGCCAAGTAGTCGTTCATCTTGCTCTGAAACATTTGCGCCAGTGTCTCCATGCGGGCATGTCCAGCCTGGAACCTCACATACGGGTACTCCTCCAGTGTAGCACAAACTGAGACCAATTTACTGCTAATCTGTTGAAAGAGTTTCTCACTCTCACTCTTCTTAACAACTGGAGAGTATAGTGTATGGAATGCATGGGGCATTCCAAAACTGAATGCACATTTCTCCAGAGCTAGAAAATCCACATTCACCTCCTGTAGTGCCTTTAGTCTTTGTAGTAGAGTCGGAGGGGCATTTTTAAGCTCACTAAGTGCATCTTCGCCTGCATGATGCAGGAAATAAAGATATACATCATTGTACTTGGGCTTATTGACGTCTTCAAAGTCTCTCGCCACTCGACGCACATTAGCTGCCGTGGGAGCAATAAAGTAAACAGCGTTCATCTCTGGAAACGGCTGGCGTTTGAGCTCTAGACGCTCCAACAGCGAGACGCCGCAATCTGTGAGCTCGCTCATACGCGCCACATGCGTCAAAGTCTTGGTAGCCTCGTCGTCCACGATCATAATAACCCATCCACGCGTCAATTGCGTCACATACTTGACCATCTGATGCAATACCTTGTCCTGTACCACCTTACGCAGATCCACATCGTGAAGCTTGGCCATCGCACTCATCGTCGTTGCAGAATGCGGAATGAAGGAGTGATGGTGCGTCGCTTCAACATGCGTAACCGTGGGGTACACTTTCTGAAGTAACGCTAAGGGTTACGATTACATTTGGGTGGTTTTGGCGGGAAATGCGCATTATCCAATTTGACTCGGAGGTGATCATGCAGAATGTTGGTAATAGTCGACGACGTGAACAAGTGTCTCGCCATGGGCTATCGATGCTGTCGCTGTACAATGAGGCACCGCTGGTAGAGGTGTCGTTGGAGCAGTTCGAGGAGTTTGCTATTGACCGACTCCATGTGCTCAAGGCTGTGGAGAACTATCGTCTGCGGAGTGTCCAGATGAAGGACCGCGAAGGGAGACTGGAGAAGACGTTGAATAAGCACATGCCGCTGCGTTCAGCTGCTCCTATGCGTACAGGACAGGCAGAGGACGATACGGCGAAGGATGTGCTGTCCCATTTCTTCCTGCGCATGGCGTTCTGTCAGACAGAAGAGCTGCGTCGCTGGTTCCTCACGCAAGAGAGTACATTATTCCGGTAAGGACTAGAAAGAGAAGAAATTAGAGACTTTTTACCGAGGTTTAATGGATTTTTCATGCAGTTATCGACTGGACAAACTCACGAGAGACGAGAAGCTTCAGTTCATGACGCAGAACGGACTGTCGTATGAAGAGGTACGCGGAATTCATGCAATTAAAGTGAAGAGGAGGCTGATAGTGAGATGTTGGTGTGGTTCAGGCGACGATGAAGGAGGTTGAAGCAAGACAGAGCAAATTGAAGGCTGTGCGTGATGCTAATGATCCCAAGGTCCGTGGCTTACCACTGCCGGCGTACTTCAAGGTGCCTTTCACAGAAGCACTGGACCTCGTTGCTACTCGACGAGTGTATATTGAGGCGGGTACAGCGTATGTGCCGTTCGAGCACGTCGTATCCATCCTGTTCGCTGCCTTCCGTGCCAATGTACGTTGGTTTAGTTATTATAAATGTGTTGCAGCTTCTGACGTTATTGTGCTGCACAGCTATCAAAAGAGTTGTCTGGTGCGTTCCGCAAGTACAATCGCTCGCTGATCAGTAAGGACGATCGCCTCGCACCAGTATTGACGAACCTTGCAAAGCATCACATTGACGCAGATTATTCGTCAACTCCTGTTCCCGGTTCGGAAAATGCTATTAGACCGGATATGATTGACGGCCTAGCAGCCTCATCGATGCCGCTCTGCATGCGCTCACTACACAAAGGTCTCAAACTTAACCACCACCTGAAGTTCGCAGGACGACAGCAATACGGTCTCTTCCTGAAGGGTATTGGTCTTCAGCTTGACGATGCTATCGCTTACTGGAAGCAAGAGTTCTGCAAGAAGATGTCTGTGGACGACTTCAACAAGAAATACGCGTACAACATTCGTCACAACTATGGTAAAGAAGGTAAGCGCAAAGACTACGCACCTTCCAACTGCATGCGCATCATTACTGGTGACCCACCCAAGAACGGCGAGTATCATGGTTGCCCATTCCGTCACTACGAACAGGAGCACTTGCGCAAGGCGCTACAGGGCGTATCAGAAGGAGACAAGCAGGAAATTCTGTCGCTTGCAGAGAATCACCACTACCAGATCGCTTGCAAAAAGTACTTCGAAGCTACTCATCCTGGCAGCGATCCTGATGTCCTCATCAACCACCCGAATGGATATTTCGAGGAAAGCCGCAAGTACTACGCTGCAAAAGAGAAAGGAGTCACGGTCACTGCCACGTAGAGTAGCAAAACCGGTCGATTGCTTGGATAACACAGTAGAGTTTGAGAAGTTGGAAACGAAAGAAATCGAATGCATTTTCTAACCCATTTGTACACGCTTGTTGTTGTTATCATCAGGTGGCTTGCTAGATGCTTCTCTTCACCTGATAGCAATATGTTGGGGGGATGATTTACTGATCCACTGTGTTATTCGAGTCTGCATTCACCACTTCGCGCATGTACTTCCGCATCGCCATATCGGCAAAAATGCGGAACATCACCTGTGTTAACAAATAGAATGAGCTTATGAATACATGAAATGAATACAAAACACGTACCAGACGAACCAAGCGTCGATCGGAACGAAAACTTTGCACATTGTTCTCACTTTTGGCTTGTTCTGCCTCTGCTTCGCTTTTCTCGTTGGGATTACGGGCTGCAATACATTGGGATGAGATGGTTAATAAAGATGCAAATTTGTATCCATCTAAAACACTACTTACTTGTCCGGACTGGTAGTAGCTTTGGACCACCGAGGATTTTCATCATCTCGAAAAAGTTCGTGTCACCAGCTTCCATTGCAATATACTGAGAATCGAGCACAAAACTTTCGCGCTGGTGCTGCCGCCAAAAGCTCGCAGTTAGTTTTTTTAAAGTACAAAAGCTTCATCACGTACCACAAGGTTCTTCTCAAAGAAGAGCTCAGCGGCAACTCGACCATCTGAGTATCCAGTTTCGTGAAAGTGTCGGATTTGCTCCAGGATCGCACAGAGTAGCTGCAAATACATATCATTAGTATTCCGTGTGATATCGCAACAAACTCATCAACAACGTACAATCTCGTAAGACCCTTTCACTTTTGTGTGAACACGAAAGTAGCTGAGCACTTCCTCGACCGGTAGCTGAAAAATTCTTTAAACCGTGACAGATATTACGGTTAGAATGTCACCACGATGATATCTCCATCCCAACGAACCTTGTTTTAGCGTTTTCTCCCAGTCGAGACCACCAGGCCATAAAGCCCTTCATATGGGTATCCACAAACTCCTTGTACTTGTTCATGTCGGCTTTCATCGCCATACGCAGTCGAGCGCGCTCCGTCAGAATTTCCTCGTGGATGAACATCGGCCAGGGTGAATAGTGCTCCTTTTTCTCATCATCACTCTCTACAATATCACAACTGAGTACCCATTTCAGACCTCTCCATTGCAGAATTCTCACCCCAATCCGAGCATTTGCTGGCAAAATCCGCAAAGTTCATGATAGTGTGCGTCACACCGCAGCAGCTGCAACCTCCCTAATGCCAATCCGTTAGTGCCATGATCAAGAGTGTAGGAAGTACCACCAAGAGACCTGGTTGACGTATTCAAACATGGTGCGGTCCACGACCCACATGTCTTGGTACTTCTTCATTTTTATTTCGCTTAAATTCTTCTTGCTCTCGTGCTTCCACGTCGAATGGAGAATGAGATGGTGGCCATCACAAAATCATACCAAAACTTCTAACGTCGAACTATAACATAAATACAAAAAGTTCAAACGTCGAACTATAAGCAGCCAAAACCGTTCATCTACTTTAGTGACCGATGTCATAAAAGTGAATTCACTTACCTACCAGTTCCTCTAAAAATACAAATTTGTTACTTCAGACGTTTCCAAGGGCTAAGAATTGTGGTAATAATGGAAGTCTCGCCAGCTTCGTGTGAAAGCGTTCCAGCCAACGAACCACCACGCAAACAATTCGGTTCGATAGCCAAGACGCATGTACAACTACCACTCAATTCTGACAGCCAGAGCGTTGAGAATGATGGAGATCTGCGGCGTCAAATGGGGAAAATGGTCGTTGACACACAACAGACGATTGACTCGAACCTGACGCTCTTCCGCGCGGGTCTCATGGTCACGGTAGTTGCCTCAATTGCCGCGTCGATAAAATTTAGTGGTTTGCTTAACCGCGTCAATAATGTCGAGGAAATCCCATTGTGGCAGTTCGCAAGACGCAAGAAACTCCGGGTGCGAATGATCCGCCAATCAAGACAAGACCCGAGCGTGTTCTACGTGTACCATACGCCATTTCTACGACGCATAGTGTTGAAAGATGTATTGCCGCAAAGTTTGACTGTGGGTGTTGACAAGAAGAAAAGTGATTTACTTGCTGTTCGACCGTTTGGGGTGCAAGTGGACGAGAGCTCTGAGGAGTGGGTCTGGTCCAACTTTGTGTCTTCCCATCGATACATGACGATCCAGTTACTGCAACGGTGAGCGTGTGGTATCTAAATGGCAAGTGAACGATGTGGTGTCTAACTTGTCTTGTTAATAGAATACGTGTGGAAGGAAGTGAAAGTGTGGCGACGTGCAATATTGCGCTGCGGAGGGTGCGTTGGCTTGCATACATTGTACAAAGTGAAAAGTTTGCGATTGACGTGTTTCTTGATGTCAATAGGCGCCATTGGGCGGGGATTTTGGTCAAGACCTGGTTTCTCATGGCTATGCCGAGTGTATTCCTGAGAATCTTGAAAACTACGACAATGGATCGTACGTGGCACCTCGTGTATGTTGATTTTTAGGTTACTTTCCAATTTAATTTATCATGCTGGCTGTTTCCTAGTGACAATGCAATTTCATCTCTTGCTCAGAGTCTCAAGAAACTTGAATCTGCTCAAAAGTATGCTCAAGTAATGCAGTACGGGATTTGGAAAAATTGGCAAGATGAAAAACTTTCGGATCGCGTGTTATCCGCCGGAAAACGTGTTACTACAAAGGGATTCAAGAAGATCGTTGACAGCATTCGACATTAAAAAAATCAGTCTCTCTTCGTCAAAACGACTTTTTCTCTATACTGAAAAGTAACTACGATTAGTACTGTAGTAGCGTCAACACACCTACGTGGACCTGATGAAGGTTTCCAGCAACAAAGACTTCCGTACAAGGTTCTTTCAAGATCACAACCCTTATCTCTGGTGTACTTCGTATCACCGATGTACGTAAAACACTAAAACACTCGTCGTGTGTTCGATCGCCTTCATCAATCTTTTCTTTTGATCCTGTTAAGAAGGAAGAGGAGAAATGAGGTCTGTCTGATGGTACACTTGAATTCTACAAGTGTACTAAATTACTTGAAGCAGCTGTATCAACCTCTATTTTTCTCTGATACCTGCAAGTAAGGGGAAAATCTCGAGTATGAATAATGCTGAAGAGTTCGACAAGAATCTTAACTACGGTAGTGGCCATTCTACCTATCGAACCATTACAAAGCTCAGTGCCTCAACTTGATTTGACCTGTCAAGCGTGCAGTGTTTATCTCTTCTGCCTACCGAGTAATTGAAACACCCTTCGTAAATTTAATGTGATCAACTATGGTATCCATCCATAAGCCCACAACTTCCACACAATTTCGAATTGAAATTACTACTCTCGCCTCGGGTGCAGGTAGTCTTCTAAATCGCAACAATTTAATTCAACTCTCATAGCCACTAGCTATTCCTACGAGCTGGAGAGGAAACTAAGAAGATTTAATCTTCCTTGGAAGGTACATACATGTGCCACGCTACTCCAGACGAACTTGGTCTCGATTAGTGTGGTAAATTCTGACTGTGAAACACTATTTTTCATCAAACAGGAATGTGTATTGTCCCCAATGAGCTCTTGTGATGAAACTACATTGTGAAATCGTTCAGCAACCGCATTGTTGATCCGCCAACTTGGATCTCATCCACTAAAGGCGAGCATGAAAGGGTGAAACCATTTGATTTTCTCAAGCGTAGATTTATATTAACTCAATGATCTAGTTTAAGTTAGATAAATCCTCGTCACATCAAGTTCTTTCCTAGTAGCACTCTTACTAGATCGTCCTTCATGTAGCATGAACAAGACGCGGCCCACGCCCAGGTGCTGGCGATAATAAGCTAACATCGTCGGATCCTTCAGTAATTTCTTGGCATCGTTGTAGGCAACCCCAGCTTTATCTAACCCCACAAACAATCTTTGTCGGAACTTCGGATCCCTCGACATTGAGGTACGGACGGTCTTGTTCAACAAGACTTTCTTCCTGGTGATCTCATTCTCAAACAATTTCTTCAAGACAGTTTCGGAAATACTTTCTCTCCTCGTTATCGATACCATCGTTCATCTTATCGTCGTAGTGCGCACTTTTGACAGTGGTTCTCAGAAATCTCGTGTTCAGGTTATCCCCTGGTGTTGAAATCTTGGCTTGGACTGCTTCTGCTGAACTCTGTACAAGTAGTTGAATGGCCATAACCACCAGTAATTTGTAGCCCAGCCGCATAATTGGTTCGCACTTGTCCCACAGACAGTCTGGGTGTGTGAGAGATTACGAGCAAATTCTCGAGTGACTGGTACAGGAACTGGAGCATTTGCACCATCCTAGAAAACTATCATCAGCATATAGTCAGATCGCCATTGTGAGGTAGAGTTAGTGCATCTTCACTGTTTACCAAGTAAACAATTTACAGTACTGTAATTTACAGTCTGTAAGCATAAACGTACGATAAAGATCAAATAATTTATAATAATACACCAATAATAACGACAGCACAACTATTACACTTTTATGTATATGTAGTGAAAGCCGGAGCAGCTCAACACCTGTGTACACAGCAAACTCTAGTAACGGACAGATTTGAGCACTCCCATACAATAAAATATCCGACCTCCGACCTATCC
>PCFV01000666.1:0-17719 GCA_002812785.1 Phytophthora litchii | reverse complement strand
TGTTGTGTGTTGACGTCTGTCCCTCCTTGTAATTTCACCTTCATCAAAAGTGGTGATATTTTGTCAGCAAACGACTTGGATACCTTGGGCATAGTTTCCGAGAGCGACTTGATTGATTTGAGAGACTCGAGTGTCGCTAGGGTTGTTGTCCCCCCTGCCCTCATAACCGAGTCGTTCGTGTTAACTTTATCGACTTGATAATCATACTTCAAATTATTAACCTCATCACCGTTGTTGGCACGATCAATACCCTTGGCCGGGTAACTACCTTCATCAGCCAGTACGTTTTCCTTTAGAAACCTTCCTTTGTTGGTCTCTCGTAAGGTAGAGATCAGAGTCACTGTTGAAATTTGTCTTCATTGGGGGTTGTAGCTATCGAGAGTGGTATAGTGCTGGAGAGGAGAAAGACCACCGCAATGAGCAAGATACGAAACTCTCGCATATTTTTTGAAAGTGGGGAGAGCCTGCAGTCGATTCAGCGCTGCCAACCAAGCGATGCCACCGACGCGAGCTTTCTTGGATAAAGTAGCAAAGCTTGTATGTTATCATTCCTTCATGGCGCTAGTCACAATTCAACAATTATTAGTATCATGAAGCTTTGCTGTTTGCTCTCTTGTATTTACTACTACGAGTATTGACCTACTGTAGTTGGAGGCTGTTTCAGTGTACTTGCGGAAAACTACGCGATGCCAAAGAATTGGCATAGACACAGCACCGAACCTTCGCCCAAGTCATCTCTAGAGGAGTTTAAACCAAAGAGATATTTACCATACACGCACCATAGTTTTGCATTCAGCGTGACACTTCGGATCATTTTCAGATACAAGTATTTTCGTGAAAAAGGCCAACATGAGAAACTCCATGCGTGCGCTCCACCATTAAGTTTGCGCTACATGTTGCTTCTCGGTGAGATACAGTTCATGTACCGTGGAATTGTTACCCTTTGTATACCCTACTTTTGAGTAACGTGAGATGATCCAATACAACATAATTGATTATGCTGTTCATCGACGTTCGCAATGCAACGTTCGCAATACGAGGCTCGTAATACGGGTACATTGACAGACTCTTTTCTCCGACTTTTAGTGGCTGGGGCTTTGTTGACCACCAAATTCTCATTGATACCAGTACAGTCCTCCACTAAGAATGAGTATGGTAGCTGTACTTTGTACAGATATCCCTCCGATGTGCTGCAGGAGTTCCGAGTCACTATTATAGCGCAACTTGTTGACTCAAATTACAGTGTTACCCTCCAAACACGAATACTTCGAGAAACCACCCGAGAAAGCTGTACTAGCTCCTTTGTACAGCGCATATCTGAGGTGGTTACTTCAGTTCTAATGTCCCAGGCGGTACGCATACATACAGTGCAGTACTATCAGTACCGGCATGCCTAGTGTGCGTGAAGGCAAATCTCTATTTGAATCTTCAGTATGTGCAATATTCTGCTGGAACTACCGATCAGAAGAAGCGAACTGTGAAAATATTGGGAAACATGGCCAGTATCATCGAGATAGACACCAACCGTATGGGGTTTAGTAACTGAACCTTACAACGAAAAGCGGCAGATCATGAGTAGTGACGAAAACTGTGATGCGATTGTACGCGACGCTGATGTTCACATTTGAACGCACCAGTGAGAGCTGACACGATACACATAGCAAACCGCACTGGTTTGGTATGTTTTCAGCTGAATTTCATAGCCGAATTCCTTTGGATCCCTTACACAGCGTTGATGTGGCAAATCCAAGGACCCCGAGAGAGTGACTGGACGTATTTGTCGCTTGACTACCACGTCTTACTCCCTCCTCAGAAGACCAACATCCAAGCTTTGTTAATACTGTTCAGGCGGTCTGGATTAAAGCTGAATTGGGGTCATGGACGCTTTACTTGGTCCGCATGCAACGTAATGGCAGATTTCTAACCATTGCGCTCACCACTATCAACAGCTCTTGGGAAGAAATGAATCCTTCACAGGTGCAGTAACTGCGCATTTACACATTTAATAATATGTGTTCTCATCTCATGTATCGGGAAAGAGTTGGGTCGACTCCAAGGCATAACGTCGCAACTGTGTCTCTAGACCAGAGAAATTCAAGGCTGCGATTTCTTCGATGTAGAAGTGTGGGTTTCTGTGCACGTCTCGTCGGCCATAGCATTTCTGGTTTGCCTCAAAATCTAAATCTATTCGAAACATTTGAATTGCGTAGTTGCGGTGCCTTGATTTCTTGTGAAATCGCATGAGATGAGTCCAAATTACTGGGTCTGCATACCTCTCCGAAGAAGTAAGTGTGACATCGACAGCACCAATTGCTTTTTCATGTAAACTAGCGTCTTCAGCACCGTCGGAGAATTTACCCGTAAGTTTGTGTTGATTTCGGTGCATGAATAGCACTTCGCCATCCGCGTCATGCTGAACCATTGTCATTCCACAAAAATCGGAGCGAAGGAAGGAATCGTAAATAACACCAGCCATACCAGGAGGAGTTTGGATCATTGTGAAAGGCACTTCCAGTTTCAGCCATGCCAAACGGAATAGATCTTTGTCACCCCACACAAGTCTTAGAGACGAAAAGAAATCTGGACGATGTTGAGCGTTGAACCGCACCATCTCTAACGGAGCGGCATGCCGTCTACGATCTACAACCAACTGGCCGCTTTCCTGCTCGAACATATCAACAAACGGTATATCCAGAAACTCCCACAGCAAAGAATTCTCGTGAACACCAAAAATGGTAGATCCAGGATGCCAGAAATCCGGCCAAAATATCGCGCCAGTCTTTACAAACTCTGGAGACTCAAACAAGAAGCTCGGATCGCGAACCGGAGCATTGTCAGCATCTAGGAAGAGTACACGGTCGAATGAACTATGGTAGATTGCGTGAATCTTTGCCACAAATCGTTTCGCGAGTGGATCATTTATTTCTTGAAACGTGATGTTGCCATTCGTCGCAGCGAGATGCCTCAACGGCTTCAATAGTGTATCATCGACCTTCATCTCATCTGGACGGAACCAAATCTCGACAGGTAATTGGCAGTGCAACACGTTGCGCAGTACACGAATAGTAGCATACGCACTAGCAAGAAGCTTTGGATACACGACCATGACAATTCCATTGCGAGGTGATTCCTCGTTCTCATTCACATTTGGCAATTTGAAGCTCGATTTCAACGCTGCTTGTAGTGTAGAATCTGCCTTAACTCGAAAATTCACAAACTTCGGTGCATCCTTACAACGGAATGGCACTCCATTTCTCAAGCTGTTGCAATGTCTTCTCATGACGCGAAATCTCTCTCCAGAGTCGACATCTTCGACTTCGCAGTATCCACTCTCACCTTTCGACACAATTTGTGCACAATTCTGATCATTCTCCGGTTCCCTCGGTCCTTCCGGACTACATCCACCTGTATTACGCCACCCAATACACTTTAAATTTCTCTTGGTCGTCTCTCCAGTCGGAAAGTCTCGAATCACGATTGAATTATTTTTCTCCGACTTTGAAGTTGACAACAGAGTTGGCACCAATGTGGTGCTACTCTTGTTAATCAACGATCCATCGAACCGAGAAGTAAATATCCCGAGATAGTTAGCCGACCAAATAAGCACCACAGAAGCATAAATGATTGCTCCCAGCAGTAAAATTTGACGAAATGTCGGTCGAATAGTAGTTAACCATCGAGATGGCGATGGTTTTAACGGTGATTTCTTCACCGCTGCGATCTGCTCTTTACTGTCGTTGGACGACATGGTGAACGAAATGGAATGGATCAAGTGGGACTCGTAGTGAGTTAGACGTCAATCCTCTCCCCGACCAGAACGGGGTGGTCTGCTCCAGATGGTAAAGTGAAAATCACAACAACTGGAACGACACAAGCTCGAATCTACGTGGTCGTTACAGATTCTTTTGAGAAGAGGCCAGTGGTTCCATGAGGAGACACGAGGTGACCATGAGCACAATGATCGATTTGTTAGGCGCAACTTGAGAGCAAAATAACGCAACATTAGCGGCGCTGCAACTTGTGTACAACATTAGAAGGACGGCTAGAACCGACATTGCAACGTGGATGCACCACTCTCTATTTGATATGTATGGATCGTAAGTACAATTGAACATTTCATTAGATTTTGCAACAACTACAGATAAACTACGCTAATAACTGAAGGCAGGTGATGTGAAGGAGATTGACTATGTTCATGCTGTTAACATCCTCGTATCAAAAATCTTCGAAAATCATCCCTTTCCAAACCAGCATTTCGCTGCGATTACTCAGAAGATATCTCGTTCGTTCATAAGCAACATGCAGATTATCCGGTTCCAGTAGTTTTGCGGGTATTTGACCAGTGAGCATATCCGTTGTAAAGTCTCTGGTTTCTTGGCTCTGCCATATTTAAACGCTTGGCCAACATCTCTGGGGTTTCTCCGTTCTTCAGCATGTGTTCGTATGACTTCTCGAGCATATTAGCCTTCCACTTGGCCCAGCCGTTCCTCACCTTGTTGATTATGTTCTTGATTGATGACGGGGTGTATTTGTTTATCATGTTCATGATTTTTGACGGGATGGCGCCTCGCTCCTCATTTTCAACACTGAACACACCCGAATCTTTGTTAGTTGTCGCCAAATCCTTCTTGGTTTCGCCGCGCAGGAATCGTTTGGTAACATCGCTGCTCTCGACGGTAAGTAGACGGGTCAAAGTGTCAACATCTCTGTCCGTCAGCTGTGGAACCTTGATCTCCTCTGAGTCGACAGGCATCGGCACGTGAGATGAAGGTGATCAAAGTCACGAGGAAAATCCACAGCACAAACCTCATCTTTGAGCCTGCACGTTTCGAAGTGAAGTGAAGGAAAGAACGAATCGTCGTACCACGACGTGTGTGAATTCACGTGACTATTACGCCTATAGTAATCAGCAAGGCAGATCTTGAGGTGGTGGTGCAAATTTGACTCAAAGCATAGGCAATCGGGCTTGGATTGTCCGTGCATCAGCGTTTGTAAACATGTTTACAGTTGCAGGATTACGGACTGTTTAATGGCAATAGTGGCAATAATCGCAAAAAAGTAGAGTTCCTGGTACGAAGTTGTAGTGTTGCACTGAGAGATACTTTGTGAGCGTCGCTGATACAAACTATACCGTGCCTTGCACAGGAAGCTCTGGATTTGTAGAATGTAGTTTTATTATTTTTGGGATAGGAATCGACGAAGTGCTGGAACCTGCACGCATGTTGCTCAAACCAGCCCGGCCAGAGCTTATGGACTCCGAAGTTCAGGAGTATTTATTGGATTTCGTTCAACTCTAGCCTTCCATACTGCAATTTGGACTCGGCAATCTTTTATTCCTATTGTTTGGTCCAATCTACTGGGACTGCATCATCCAAGGTTCAAATACTTTAATCATTGAGGACGTTCTAGAAATTCCGTCTTGGGATCCAGCAACTCGAAAAATACGAGGCTCATCAAGATATTTCCAAAGGAAACCGAGTCAATTGGCGACAAATACTTACTAAGTAAATTTTTGGAGATGGTCTTCATCATTTATTCTTTGGAGCCTTCCAATTGAGTTGAAAAATAATGTTGAGTGTGTTAATTTCGAGTCGAATCACAAGCAAACTGACGACCTCCCTACCTCAACATCTCTTCATGTCCGCAACACACACGACCTTACGTTGCTCTATCGGCAACATAACGCCTTTTTACGCAATTTAAGGCAAAAAAACGCATCGAGATTCGAATCTGAGAACCGAGAGGAACATGGCGTCTCACATGGAGAACAGCGCCACGTCCTCCAGCTTCTCGTCCATCCGCAGCACAGTCGACGCGCAGCAGCAGCAGCGCCACAAGCTACTGGACATGTGTCAACGTCACGAGCTCACGGACGTCGTGCTGCTGCTCCAGCCCGAGCCACTTCAGTCCCAAGACGAAGCCATGGACAACGTCCAAGAAGTCGCCGCGCATCGAGTCGTGCTGGCCACTGCCAGTCCCTTTTTCCACGCACTTTTCACCGGCGGAATGAAGGAATCCACGCAACATTCGCCTCGAATTCCACTGCCTGGTGTCCCCATTGGAGCCTTTCGAGAACTCTTGAGATACATTTATGTAGGAGAGTTAAAAGTCTCAGGAGATACTATACTACCTGTGCTTCATGCTGCCAATCGACTGGAGCTGCAGGATGTCGTGGAGATCTGCTGCAAACAGTTGATGCTCGAGCTGAATATTCACAATTGCGTGGATATTTACATGTGTTGTGAACAACTTCAGATGCGAGCGGCGTGCAAGTTACTGGCTCAGGCTGCAAGAGCTATGATTGATACCTACTTTTGTGATGTGTATCAGAGTGAAGGGTTCAAGAATTTGTCCCTAGATGCAGTTTTGAAGATTTTACGACATCAAAGCTCAGAATTGTGCAGAATTCAAGTGGATTTTAAGATGGATGATGCAGCAGTGAAAGCGTGGGTGATGCACGACCCGATGACAAGACAGAAAGAATTGTCATCAATGAGTGGAGAGAATTCAAATCAAGCGGCGCATATGATTTTGAGTCGACGGAATAGTGACAACGCTATGGTGAACAGCAAAGAAATGTTGTCATTGGTGGCAGCTGAAGAAACGGTGGAATCTAATATGTTGGCGACCGAGATTGAGGATAATACCAAACACCAACTAACGCCGACCATTTTCGTGATTGGAGGATTTAATAACCCTGGTGCATTGAATACAGTTGAATACCTGGACTTCCATCAAGGCGAATGGTACCCTGCGGCGCCGATGGCTATTCGTCGCTCGTATAGTGGTGTAGCAGTTACGCGAGATAACAACATTTTTGTTATGGGAGGCACTAGCAGCAGCTCGCATCATCATAAGAGTATGGAGCGGTACGATCCCGAAATTAATGCGTGGACATCGATGCCACCCATGAAAAATGCTAGAAGCTATCTTGGCGCAATAGTTGTGGGAGACCTTATCTACGCAGTAGGCGGGTTTAATGGCCAAGCACATTTGTCTTCGGTTGAGCGCTTTGATTTTCAAACCCACCAATGGGAATCAATGCCACCGCTTTCAACGGGACGTAGTGGCCTTGCAGTGGTTACATTGAACGGATTAGTGTATGCTATCGGTGGCTATGACGGCAGGAAACATTTGAAAAGCGTGGAAGTATTTGATCCTCAAACTAACCAGTGGACATTCGTTGCAAGCATGCGCTATGCCCGCAACGGCCCAGCTGCAGTTGTTCAGGAGCACAGTAATAGTATTCTCGTTTTCGGCGGTGAATCTCGCCATGGTGCAAGAATGAACACAAGCGAACGACTGGACTTGAACAGCGGTATGTGGAGCGATGTGGATGCTTTCGCAGACTGTCGTAGCGGCCATGTGGCTTTTAGCTTCCTCAGCGAGTCGTTCCTGTTCTGTCTGGGAGGTTCCAACAAGAAAGATGAGTACCTGGACAGTGTCCACAGATATGACTACTTATCTAAACAATGGACTCTCCACTCGCAGATGCGCGCACAGCGCTGTGGGTTGAATGTCGCTGTGGTGAGGACATCTCCGCATGCTGAATGTTTTGCGGTGCAGAAACAGTTGGAACCACAACTCCTCAAACATTCGGCTAATTTGTCTCGAAAACATTACCAGAGAATGGCCGACGCCCACGGAGCATGATCAAATTATGAGCGTAAAGCACCAAACTCATTGTTCAGTATTGTTCAGTGGACGACATTCATATCTATTAGCGTGCTAGTAAATTGTTTTCAATGAATCTTGAGCCGTATATTCAAAGTATCTTTCAGCATGGTACAGTCGTAGTTAACTTTCAAATCCTGAAACGTTGGCAAACGCTGCACACAAGCTACTGCTAGTCCTTCGAAGCAGTACATTTATTGACAATTCGGTCTATAAAATAGTGGAGGATTTTGAAATCAGGTGTTAAATAATCTGGAATCGAGGAATTACCCCAACTTTGCAACACTTTGCGCGAACTATTTCCCCGTAAACGTAAATGATAATATCATCGTCGAGTATAATTGCACCAAAAATGTACAAATACTTGTAGCAAGTAGAAAATGTGATTTCAGAAGCCACCCAGTAGTTTGAACGCATCATTTCTAATATGTGGCTGCCAGATCCTAATACAATGTAGTTGTCTCACCTATTGTTTAAACTCCTACGAATTCCCGCAACAGTTGCTGTCACCGATACCATAACTACTTAAAATCGCTCATTTTCCTACTACTATGGAATCATACAGATCAGGTACACAGCAATGCTCAATAGAATCCGTCGCCGTTAGCTCGTCGAAATCATCGTGTGGGAGCAGATCATGCACAATGTCTTGGTGAACTTATCTTGTCAAAATGTTATCGATATTTCTCGAGTTTATTAATAAGTGAACTCGTTGTCCGCAGATAACAACATGCTGTGCGCATGATATCAGTGCGGAATTGCGATAAGCTACAAAGCATCGATAGGTTAATGACAGTGTAAGTACACCTGGACAGCTAGAATATATAGATCACTGCCTGTCGATAGTATTCGTGTGAAATCGTTTTTAAAGGACCGAACATTGGCAGTAATCTACGATATCATATTAGGATTTGTCATCTATGTGTTTACTCTTTCACAGTGGTTTGCCTTACTTCGCAATTCGCATCCTCCCACTCAGACGTCTTTCCAGCTTGGCAATTCATCTACTTGAATGCGATCGCGTTGGATTCTGCTCGTCATCTTTGCTGCTGTTGCTTGGACCGTCATGTCCTCGGTCGACGTTAAGTCTACCCAGATTTCACCACTGGATTCCACGTTGGAACACGCTCTAGCCGCGAATGGCATCAACCATCACGATAAACGATTCCTGAGAATGGCTGTTGCCGACGGTATTAAGACAGACATCGATGACTCAACTGCCCAAGGTACAAACGAGGAAAGACTGGTCATCACCAGTGTATTGATGGACAAGATCCGAAGTGTATCTGACCGCATCGACAAGGTCATTCGGACATTGTTTCATGAACCGGTAGCGACAATGAAGAAATTGAAAGAAGCCATTTTGAAGAAGATTTTCGGCATGGTAGAAACTCCTGCCGCTCATGATGGCATTGTCGACGCTGGAACTTGGTACGTAGCAGGATTATTGGGATAGTATATCGCCGATAGTGGAGCAAGGCATCCAGATACTAACTAGTTATCGGTGGCGCTGTTCAGTTTTTACTCAGTAAACAAACTTGCCAACGAAAAATACTAGCTTATTGTAATTTCTCCTCGAGAACTAAAAACATAATTGACTGAGATTTTCATTACTTCCGTATCAATCAACCCCAGTTTACATGAATAGCAAGACTTAGACGGATCCACCATACGCTGATAGCAGTGCGTCACCGTGGAACTGACGCCAGCCAGCTACCAGGTCATCGTATTCCTTCGGGTGATTGCGATTGAACGCGACCGGATCCTAAAGTATCAGAAATATGTTAGTGAATCGCATCACAGACAATATGCCAACAACATGTCTCTCTTACCTCGGCAAAGCAAACAAAAATAGTGTGAAGAGCAGCGATGATTACATGGGCCAAGATCAACGCCATACTGATGCCCACCATGAAACCAATGAGAGCCATCGTTCCGTAGACACTCGTACGTGAGCCCAACGCCGTGAACCACTCCATCGGTGAGAAACGCACCATCAACAGACCAACACAGCACGTGACGATACCAACTCCCAAGGCACCGAAAGAAAGAGCACCGGACGTCAAATCGTCATTAATCACTGCTGTCCATCCGCGGTTGTTGAACAGGTCCATGACAGCTTTGCCACTCGTGCGGAACGGGTAGCCGTACACACCCACGTATACGTACGCCCATTGGTTCACGTACTCCATGACGTTTGCCAAGCAACTCAGGATGCACTCAGCCATACAAGCGAGACACGCCAGTCCACCATTGTTCTCTTCACTCGCACGACGCTTGGCCATGTCCGCCATTGTCCTCAATGCCTGAAGAACTGCCACAATCAGTGACCCGAAGCAAATTGATCCAAAACTCGTCGTCACCGAGCGATACAGCGCTCCCACAGTCGCTTTCCGGGCGTTCGGCTGGTACCACCACGTTGCGACTACACCTGCCGTTGTGCAGGTTAAAATGTTCTGTAGCACTTGCTGTCCCCAATACACACTCACCAACATGTAGAACAGAGCAGCATAAGCTGGTAGTCCAACACAAAGTCCTCCATGGCTACGTCCACGACTAGCAAGGTCGATCTCCCGGTCACAGTCGGGATCTGCCTCGACAAAGAGTTGGTGCATGCCCAAACTAGCGACGCCCCACAGAAACATCCAGGCCAATTGCTGTACAACTAGGACGAAAGCCAGCGCGAAGATAGCTGAGTGTTGCTTTAAACCAGCACAAGCTGCCTTCAGATTGGCCGACGCGAAGCCGATCCGGTCTTGAACAGCATAAATGTACCAGACATTGAGAGCAGCCATGACCAGGAACATGAGCGCTGCCCACACATTGACCGAGAAGGTAGAAACGGCAAAAGCCAGCACCATGCCTACATTAAGCCACAGCGCGACCCTAATCATAGAGCTCGCGTAGGACATCAGCAGCTTAATCCAGACTAAAGATAGCACAGTGCCGATTATGCAGAGGAGACCAATCATCGTCCACGCTACGGAATGTCCGTGTGGGATACGACCATCACTCCTGTTTCGCCCCATGTCCTCCTTTAAAGCAGGCACTCCTTTCCAAAAGGCCAAAATGCCTAAAATAACGACGTTAAATAGGAACACCACGGCGAAAAAGGCATCGTTGCACTTGGCAGCTGGAGACTCGAGGCGCAGACTGGTGACGGCGCTTGGGGGCGGAGAGCGTCGTTCCTTGCCGCCGCTGGGGCTCATGAGCATCGGCTCCGTCTCACTCACAGGCGTGTACATGGCTTCCGAGTCGGAATCGGAGTCGGAAGCGAGCGTGGGGGCTGAGGCAGAGTACGTCTTGACCAGTTCGAGAGCGAGTGTCCTTTTAGGCACTCAGATGGCGTTGGCGAAATGCGATTGGTGGAAACTTGGATTTGAGAATATGGTGTGGTATACATGGCTTTTCTAATTAAAGAGATTTCATTGGTTGAAAATTTAGAAACAAAGATTGTAGCAGAAGATGGCGGATGCGGAGGCTTCTCTTGCGAATGAAGAAGCTACTAGGCCTGTAGGACCGACGAAAGGTTGGGTACTAGATGAGCAGAATGCGACGATATTGTTCTGCAAGTTGTGCGCTGCTACGTATTGAAGTAACGGAGATATTTGGGTTTGTTTGCTGGTGTTTACAGTGACGCTGCAGTTTGTGGCAGTAGGTAGTGCGCCGCTCATGAAGCGCACCAAGTTTACCGTCAGTGGACACGACCAGCTCAGCGTCGTATATAAATTTCTGAGGAAACAGCTTCGACTGAAAGACTCCGAGTCGCTGGTAACAGATACAGTGGCATTTCTAAAGGGTTGCAGCATTTCTAACTGCTCGTTGATGCAGTTTGTGTATTGCAACAGCTCATTCGCGCCATCTCCGGACCAGAGACTCAGTTCGATGTTTGAGGTGAAATTAAGGACAATTTGTAGCTCGTTTGGATGTGATATGCTAATTTTTTGTGGTTGTATTGGGTTCTGAATCACAGAGCTTTCAAGTTGGTGACGTGCTGGTGCTCAACTACAGCCTCACACAGGCGTGGGGGTAATGAAACTGAGAATTTGAGAGTTGAATAGATGTGCATCAAGTACGGAGGAAAACGTACGTTAAATTGATCCGACGAGTGCTTCAACCTCAGCTCGAGAGGCCTCGTGACGTTGTTGAAGCAGCAGCAACTCGGCATTGAGCTCGTCTTCTTCTGAGTCATCGTCGATGACAACATTCGGGTTCTTCTGCTTTGGGATCTGTGTGCGCGAAGCTCGCGAGTTCATCGTCGAGATTTCGCCCTCTGCCGAGTCTGGACGCTGTGACAGCCTTGGCTTCGGGACTCGCTTAGCGAAGGCTAACCCCTTTTCACGCGTAGACTTGGGCTTGATTTCTGACTCGATTTTCGTGTCGACAGGTTTCTTGGCTTGAGCATTTTTGTTGATGGTTCGCAGATTCTTTGAAAAGGCTTTGATACGCTCATTCTTCGCGCGCTTTTCAACGAGTTCGTCGGTGTTCAAGTCTGGCTGCAGCTTTCCCAATTCATAATATCCGTCAGGTTTTTCTTTTTTGTATTGGGACAGCTTGCAAGGCTCATACTGGACGGTTCGTGCCTTGCGACTGAATGCAAGCTGGTCTTGGCCGGTGACAACACGACTTTCATTTATTTCTCTTGGTGAGCGGCATTCTTTCGGTGATTTCTGCACTGGAGGTCTAATGGAAGGGACTTGGAGCTGATGCTGAGTTTCCGCGTAATCATCGCGCACGCGGCCTGGAATGCGGGATGGCTCGTAGTACTCATAGTCTACAACCCCACGAGCACTTTTGGATAGGTAACCGTTCACATTTCCTCGTGGTGACAATACTGGAGACGCCTGGAGAAGGACTTTCGCCGGAGAACGCTCGGTTTGAATCGGAGGTGGAGGTACAATCCGACTAGCAGAGGTTCGACCAACGTCAGTATGAACTTGGACTTTTGTCGGTTGCCGCAGCATGGTGTGACTGATGTTATTATCATGGGTACTATTGTTATTTTCTGCTTGATGCTGCAGAGACGTTTTTTGCTGATACTGTGACTGCTGTCTTCGCTTTGGAGCCCCAACTCGAATCTCTTCACTGCCGTCCGCTTTCTTGAGGTGACCTTGCGCCGTCACCGTGGCGATTTTTCCCTGGAATCGATCCAGAAAACTCATGTTTGAGCGCACGATGTACGTAGTGTGAAACAATGTCTCGACTTGAAATAGACTGCCCTACCTTCATCGTTGTCTTCCGATTTTAATTGGGGATACAATCGCTATTTCAAAAGCATGTTGTACTTAGCAAACTTTGCTGAATGAAATATCAAGTCAATTAAATGAAGCCTCTACAGATTTTGAAATGATGAAAATGTGCATTGACGAGTGTGTTTACTCTTAGCTAAGCTAAAACTGTGTAGCAGATTCTTCGCGGAAGTTACATTCTGGTGTGATGAGGGCTTTGTTGAATATTAAGGCGACATCCTCCAAATCAGTCCATTTTTGCAGCAATGCAGACATCATATCCAAGTGGGTGTGGACGTACGAAACTTGATTTATCTCATCATCCCACTCGAATCTGACGGAACCTTGCAAAACAAGGGTCTGGCCTCGCATTCTTGCAGCAATTCGAGCACAGCGGGTTCTTTCACCACTCGCGAAAAGATGTGGAAAGACATGCCACATTGAGGTCTCTGAAATAGTGAACGTTGCAGTGATGTCCGCAATCAGCGACTGGTCTCTGATCTGCTTGAGCTGTTTCAGATCAATATGAACGTCCGGAAAATATTGCGTAAAGAGTCCCCAATTATCCAAGTGCGCATCTAAGCCGCGCACAGTACCAAACGATGTATCTGGTGATATTGTTGCACGTAGAAATTCAAGGTCGTTTGAGCTCATGCTTTCACGAGTCAAGACGCCACTTTCAAAAATGCGGAAGTATTCCGTCGCGACAATCCATATTGTAAGACGTCTTGGTACTTGGACTGTAAACCGTTCTCGCGTTCGTTTGAGCTGTTCAACTTCTTCATGTAGTTGCAGTATTTTGTCCTCGAGGTTCACTACCAGTTTTCGTTGATTTTCTCGGTATCGTTGCTGTTTGCACCGATAGTACTCTCTGCGCTGTGCAGTTGCTGTATTGCACTCTTTACTCCGTCTACCGCCTGTCTTAAACCCGCGACGACCGGCTGATGATCGTTGAGTGGATGAACGCTCAGAACCTGACTTCGAGCTGTTTAATACTGGACTTTCAAATGTAACGCATTTCGTCATCAAGTTTGATACTGCATGCACGGAATCAGGTGAACAGAGCGCAAAGTGGTGCTGAGTCATCGCCTCATCATGGGCATTTTCGTTTTCGGCACCAAACTTGTCACGAATCGACCAAGCGCGCTGCACTACATGACCAATTACATGTTCGCTCAGCGTGTGAATAGCAGGAGGTTGGAGTGTCGTCTGCATGGCTGGTTGGCGAGCGTGAAAATACGAAATGAAAAGGAGTAGTAAAGTTTCCAATGACTTACGATCTGCTCTGTAAATTATGACTGTCAGTTGATGTTTGTATGTACGTCCATCATCATGTATTACGTGGTGGAGCTAATCGGTGATATTAGTCACGGTACCAGTACAGTGACAATACCTAAAAATGAGGGGGTATTCATTGCCAACTTACATCTTCAATAATGGGTAGTATACCAAGGAAGATGTATATGGACATGTATGCATGTACGCAATGTATTGATGCATTCTATCTCTTCGAGCCTCCAATATAGGTACTCCGAAGTATGGTAATCCACTTGTGGGCAAACACATTAATAAAATGATAGTGTTAGTTTACAGCTGTTGTGTTTAAATTTTGTCGGATCACCTTGCGGTACGTGATGATTGTATGGCAAACGATTTGTGTTTTTGAGCTGGCTTCGCAGCTTAACGATTGATGGTGGCGGCCATAATCGAAACCAGGTCGGAAGAGGACAAGCAACACCAGCGGCATGGAGCCAAGTATGGAGATCCTACTCGATACCTCTTTCTTTGAAGAAACAGCAAGTTTTTAGTGGGTTGTCTTACACCGACAAGTATATCCCTTGGAGACGAAGGTTTCTCTACGACATAAAACACAGCACCGATGCTCGAATATAACAATGCAGCGTCAGTTCCTCAACCTTCCGTGCGTAGCAATAACAAACCCAGCAGTGAGCATGACCTCGCTGTCATTACCCTGAAAAACCACCGCGAGAAGGAGAAACTTCGAAGGCGGAAGCAACGACAGCGCATCAAAGATGAACTCGACAGTTTGCGACAGACGGCTCATGATCTGACTCTGGAGCTTAAAAAACTGAAAGTTGCCAAGGAACTGAGGAATACATCGCATCCACAATATTCTGTTTGGAGAGAAATTGCAGCTTTAGGACGTGAAGAACGACTGAAATCGGAGATGGAACGAAATAGGCTCGTTGCCGCTGCGAAATCGCAAACTTCGTACATCGAAGACCTTCGAAAGATATGCCCTTTCCAGCAAAAGGGAGTCGCTGGTGCTGCAATAAAACATCGTAGTGCATCGAGCGAGTTTGTCAATGACGATTTTTCAGATACGGCATTATTTGCATCACTACTTCACAAGATAGACGCATGCTATGCCCGTGTCGACGATTTGCTGGATGAATGCGGACTTTCGGCGTTACCGCTTGGAGTGGTGAACTCAATCCATTATCGCAATGGAGACTGTGAGACGGAGTACATCCAACATCTTAACAAGTTTACGCTACCGTTCGACTTCGAAAAAGCGTGTCGTTCCTCGTGGAAGGCGGTGGATCGCCAGCATCATCAGCACGACCGTAAAGCATACAAGTTTGGAAGCCCCAACGATACCGTGGCTATTAAATATCGCATGGTCCGTACATTGACCACTTCTGGGACGACTGCGTCCGTAGTGCAAAGGTTTGTTGCTCGTCGGTTCATGAAGAAAGACCGAGTTGTGTGTATTTGGAAAACGTACACAGAGGGCGAGGGAATTCTGCGCGGGATGCATTCGGATGAAACAGGATGGAGCAGTGTTCGGCCAGCAAATAATGGAACTGGAACACAATTCGAAGTGTGTGTACGTCAAGTTCCTGTTCTTTTCAACTCCTCTGAGTCAGTTGCTGGTAGTTTCCATCAGCTTCTCCAGGACAGAGTTGATGAAGACGAGAGAGAAGTTACTCGTGCACTTCAAAACCTATTGCTTCAGGATGTACTGAACGGAGTCGGCGTCTAGCTCCAGTGGCGCAAACTTTGCACTGCCAAAAAGTTGTTTATCGCTGTTAGTCACTAATCCAAATCGCAATATATTAGTATCACCTTCAATTATTCAGTACTTAGTAGTTGATTGCGACGCAAATCACTTGCAATGAAGAGCGTGAATCTGCATGGTTCGTATTTGCACATCACGCATGTACAGCTATGCGTTCTCACGTCATACATGTTTGCACGTGAGACACTGTCAGTTCCAGGGCGCAATCTGCCGCAAACAGCTTTGCTGAGACTGGCAAGTGCTTACTGACTCATGTTCAGTGTCGAATTTACTACCGCCAGCAGCAAACGATGACCTTGACGAACCGAGTGATCAAGCTAATTCCACACGATGCGACCCCAGAGCAGATTGTGACAGTGATGGCTAGCGTCTTTGTTGCGTTGGTTATTTCTGCTATTCTGCTGGTTCACCGATTTGTGAGCGAATCTGTGGCTAGTTGTTTTATTGTGGTTACAGTAGTTCTCGGAGCCCGATGGGTTTATCGAAATGGTGTGGGGGTATTGGGTTGGCGTGGACGTTGGCTGTACAATTCCGATGTATTGATCGGATCACTGTCCAGTAAACGACAGCAAAAGGGAACTCTTCGTATCGTTTGTATCTCAGACACCCACGCTAAGCACAGAAACCTCAAGAACATTCCTGATGGAGATGTGTTGCTGCACTGTGGAGATTTCACAAACCGCGGCACCCACGAGGAACTGCGAGACTTCAACGACTGGATTGGTGCGCTGCCGCACCGCCACAAGTTGGTAATTGCTGGCAATCACGATGTCTGCATGGATCAAGACCTATATGACGGCCCATGTATCTCCCGGACCCTACTCACGAACTGCACTTACTTGGAGGACGAGATTGCAGTGATCGAGGGTGTCAAGATATATGGGTCACCCGTGACGCCGCCGATTCCTGGACGTGTGGGTGCATTTAACATCCCTCGTGGAGAGGAAGACCACCAGCATTGGAGCAAGGTCCCAAGTGATGTGGACATCTTGGTTACTCATGGACCACCTCACGGTGTGTTGGACTCGACATTTACGGGACTGCACGTTGGCAGTGAGGCGTTGTTTACCAATGTCATGTCTCGAATTCGCCCGAGATTCCATTCCTTTGCACATATCCACGAGGCCTATGGAGCTACTCGTGTAGCTCAGACAATTTTCGTGAACGCCGCAACAAGCACGCTTCTTGGAAAACCACGTCATGTACCAGTTGTGCTAGACATCCCAACCAAGTTCTAATATACTTGTGTTGATTCCAATAACGTACGGATTTGAATAGTTAACATGGAGAATACTTTGGATATGTCTTTCCAGGAGTTGGTCATGGTCAACACAAAGCAGAAGCAAGAGCAGAATCTCGTTTCTAGCGGTGCTAGATATCGTTGACAATTGCTTCGGTTCAGGATTTGTATTCTAGTTGATGGTTGGTAGATGGTTTAACTTTTGCAAATTGCAACTAACATAATACGCTAAGAGCATCTCCCATGCTTAAAACTAAACGTAACTTGTTCACAAGACTAATCGATCTATGTTGACACATTGCTGGTGATCAACCTCTATGTGTGATCTGAGTAAATACGTGAGCAAAGGTCGATTATACATAGCACGGCTTGTGTTCCACGCAACTAGAGTGCACGACGCATCCTAAAGCTTCTGTGGCAGTCGCCCTTATGAATCGACTGCAAAGTGGTTTCTGAGATAAACGCTTCTGGGTTAGATATGACGCGATTATAGGGCATGTTTTTATTCATATACTAACGGATTTTCCCGAATAG